>BDUI01004115.1:90673-105270 GCA_002335545.1 Apodemus speciosus
AAACAAACAAACAAACAAACAAAAAAGCAAAAACAAAACAAAAAACCCACCTTAGTTTCTTTAAGAAGTGACTTATTATTAGTGAAGAGCAAGCAAGGCATGGAATTTAATACAAGAAATAACATGTTTATTGGAGTTAAAAACTAACGTAGCCAGGTGGGTGAGGAGACGTCGGAGAGGCTGGCACTGGGTCACAGGGCTGTCTGCTCAGGYTCCCCTGACTGGCACACATGATCCAGGAGGGAAGGGTGGTGTTTAGCCTGCCTACCACAGTATGATGTGAAGAGATCTCTGGTGTCTGGAARGAAAGTGGGGGGCAACAGAAAGGCTGGGCAGCTGCTCAGAACATSAGAAAGGATCTGTCTGTGTGTGGAGAGCTTGCGTTCAGGAGAGCAACTTTATTTCCCCTGGGCACCAGAGGTAATGAAAGGAGGGGACCCAGGGGCAGGGCTGGGCCAGGCTTGCTGTGGGGCAGACAGCAGGGCGTGACTACCATGCCCTGCATGTGGATGTACACTGAGCAAACAGAAAACAAAAAATGCCTGGTCTGGGATGCTGAGGAAGGGCCRGAAAGAGGCTTCTCCAGGTGACTCAGTGTTCAGTACTTTTATCCTGATGCCACTCACCAGGGGACATTCACAYCTCAAGATATAATCAAGCTGTATACTTCAGATTTGTGGGTTCTACTCAAGCATGTTATATTATTGKAAAATCATGGTGCCAGGGGATGGGCACAGCTTAGTGGTAGAGTACCTGCCTAACATACAGGAGGCCAAGGRTTCAAGCTTTAGCACCAAACRGCCACAACCAACCAACCAGACAAACTCCCCAACAGCAAAACACACAATTCGAAGCATGGTTGCACAMGCCTCTGACCTTAGCATGGGAAGAATTAGGAGCTGAAGGTCATCCCTGGCTACACTGCAAGTTCAAGGCCAGCCTGGTTTATATCAGGAGGCCTTGCCTCACACAAAATAAAACACCTCCCCCCTAAAGCCCACAATCAACTAAACACAAACAGCAAAACAAACAAAGCTTTGGGGTATCACTCAGGTGAGAATGCTTGCCTAGCACACACAAGGCCGCCATCTATCTCCAACTCTGCAAAATCTAAACTAAGAACAAAACCCACATTAGTTTCTTACTCCCTGTGCTCTACCCCCTCAAATAAACAACAACAGAAAACAGAAAGGAAAGAGAAAGGTCAGGGGYTGGGGTGGGTCCCTGGATACATGTTTTAACTGTTAGTTTCATACTGTAACTTTAAGAAATGCTAATGCTTTGAACTTTGAAAGTGCAATGCTAATTGAAAGAAGCTAGCTGTAAAAGACTACTTATTGCATAATTCCATTTATATGATATGTCCAGAGGAGACAGAAAGTAATTAGTGGTTGCCAGGGTTAGGGCTTGCAGAGGAATGAGGAGTGATTGCTAATGGATACAGGGTTTCTTTGTGGGGCAATGAAAATATTCTAAAATTAGCCAGTGATGATGGTTGTACAACTCTGGCTACACTAAAAACCAGTGAATTGCATACTTTAAAGGGGTTAATATTTATGGCATGTAAATTATTACTCAATAAAGCTATTACAAAAATGCAAATTTTATGAACTACAACCCTGACTTAAGTACACAGAAGACATTAGTCCACAGCCAATACCGCGGCGAGCATTTACCCATTAATCAGGACATTGGCTGCAGTTCAGAGCTTCCCTTTGGTAATTGCAGCAAAGATCTCCCAAACTGACAGATGTGGAAACACTTTCACTAAGTGCCCTGAAATGCATGAAAGCCATTTCTCAGGACTCTACACTTCCATAGGTTAAGTGACTGGTACCCTTTTGCACTGTTCTCAAGAAATACTGTTCTCAAGAAAACTTTATAGTAACAAATAACGGCTCGCCCTTATTAGAAAAATGGTTGTGAATTGTGGACAGTTCTGTGTGTATAATTACAGAGTAATAGAAACATAATTGAGCCAAAGATTCACTAATGATTGTGTTAATGTTCATTATTAAGAAGGACATTAATTAAGGGGAGCAATTAGCATCTGACAGTTCCTCCTGCGGCACTCTTTACGGGCACACCTGACTTAGCAAAGGTTCATATGGGCCAGCTACCTGCCTAAGGTCACCTGGTAAAAAACGAGCACGGAGACTGAATYTTCTCTTTCAAGATTGAATTTTGATTACAAAACAACATGCTAGCCCGACTACCTAGAGCATTCTACTTAAACTATTTGAGTTGGCCTACAAGGAACGGGAATCAAAAGTAAGGAGACAAAACCCAGTTACACATCAGGAGAAGCTCTGAGGTCTCC
The DNA here is from genome assembly GCA_002335545.1 of Apodemus speciosus. Classification (NCBI taxonomy): domain Eukaryota; kingdom Metazoa; phylum Chordata; class Mammalia; order Rodentia; family Muridae; genus Apodemus; species Apodemus speciosus. Next base: position 92,994 of record BDUI01004115.1, read on the forward strand.
TTTGTGGCAGCCCTGTGGGAAGCTTTGGCGTGAGGTGGGAATGCACACGCCTACCAAGGATGTATCAAGGATGCTGGTGGCCGCTGCAGTGTGAGTGTGGTGCCACTGTTAGCTCGCAGAGACACATCTTGTAGCTACCTGGCCGTTTGCACAGATAAACCGCACTTATAGCCAGGAACTAACCAAGTCTCTACAGTTGTACCGAGACTATAGTAGCAGGAAAGTGGAGGACAGCGCTGCCTGAGATCTCAGAGGTTATAGATGTAAAAATTACAAATGTGTATGCCTATGTCTTTGTCTGCATGTATGTACTGTGTACATGACAGTGCCTGCAGAGGCTGAAAGAGGGCACAGAACTGCCTGGAACTAAAATTATAGGTGGTTGTGAGCTGTTTGATGTTACTGGAAACGGAACCCAGGCCCCTGCAAGAGCAGTATGTGCTCTTAAGTGCTGTATCCTCTCCAGTACTAAGGATACAGATTTTTAAAGAAAATAATTGCTGACCCCTAAAAGGAAAAGAAGTCAGAATCAAAGGTCAGAGCTGGAACCGTTTGTCTAATTTCCTTTGTGCTTGCAGCCTTGACAGCCAGAGTCTCCATTTGTCATGCTTTAAGAGAATACACAGAATGYCATCCGGCATTGCTGTGGTCCACTGTGTAGTGGACTACCTGTCATMGTCAATGACAGGAAGTTTGTCAGCTCTTTGTTACCTCTGTGTCATATCCCTGCTGCTCTCGTGACCTACCTCTACGTCCGGGAGGAAAGCTACAGGGAGAGAAGGTGGAGACGAGGACTCCAGAGCAAACACTGACCACACTCCTTTTAGCCTCTCTTCCATCCTGCTCCATCCAGTGGCAGGATGAGTTATTTAAAGTTACCCATGGGTCAGAAACAGGATTCCACCTACTTTGCCTAGACTCCAAGAGGCTGGTTCCACGATGGGGCCAGGTCCCATCGTTAGATCAGGGCCAGACATTATCACTACAGGAATCACCGAGGGGAGTGYGGGAGGACACAACAAAGAGACCTCTGCCTGTCCCTTTCAGTGACACAGCTCTGGCCTGTTTCCTGCATGCAATGCTCCCACTTCCTTTTCAACAAAGACAAAATTCCTCCCTGGAGGAGAAGACTCACCTCAAGACCACAGGGCCATTCACTGCAGCTTTTAAAGCCTTAAGTCAAAGAACACCAGAACTGAAGGGGATGCTGGGTGACAGCCACACCTTTTATGGGTCAGCAGCAGACAATTACACCTTGAATATTCTAAAGTAMGTGTGTGAATGTCCCYTCACATCAGACTGACATTTCTGYTGGAAGTCTGCTTTACTGGCATTCATTTGTAATGTTTTTCAGAGAAACATTTCAMATGTGGTGAAATAAACATTAGTTTGTGACCCAAGTGTTTCTACAGAGCACTTCTCAGGCTGGCTGTGTGTGAATGTTTGTAAACCATTTGGGCAGAAAAACTGTGGGGAATGTGTTCAGAAACAGTTGCTTGAGGGGACAAACTCCCAGAAAATGTAGCCAGGATGTCCTTAAGATCATGCCTGTCTGTTCATTCACATTCTGTGCGGCAGTGCAGACACTATGTCATTCTTGTGGTGTCTCTTCCAGTCTTTGTTTTACTATTAACTGGGGATTGTGATCTCACAGTTCAATCCCATTGTACCTCAGTTTCCATTTCTGGAAAACTAAATGAATTAGGCTACAATTGATGGCATCTAAAAACTGCTGTAATCCATAGGAGGGCAGGAGAAGGAAGAAGGGGCAACATTATTAATAGTATTTCCATGTTCCAGGAAATGCAATATATGCAGAGAGAGCTRAAGAGATGAGGCCCTGGGTCACACAGCTCATCAGCAGAGGTTGGACTGAAATCTGCATCTCTTGAGCCTGAAGCCTGTACCCTTCCATCATACCACACTGGCTCACAGCCATTTATCTGCTCCCCTGGACTCCTCAGGGYCCGTGTGCTAAACGACAGTGTGCCAGGTTGCAGACAGCCCTCATTTGTTATTTGTTCTTTTACTTTATTTTTCTAGTATGCATTGTGTCACTCAGTAGGTGCGCGCGCACACACACACACACACACACACACACACACTCACTCACTCACACACATAGCTTTGACAAGAACACAGAGCACAGAGTGTGCTGGAAAATGTGGGTGATGCAGCTTTATTTCAGTGTCTATTCAATTGGATGTAATGGCAGCTTCACTGTAATAAAAAGCTTTATTATGCTTTGTAATGAAGACACAAAGCACTTAGTGGAAATCACAGTCTTTTAAACTAATCTGCTTTCGACTCTATTGCAGAGATGCAGATACAGGGGAATTCAAAAGTGGTTTCTATAAAATGATTCACCCAGAGTAGCAGAATCAATAAGTGGGCATGCAAGATTCGCCAGGGTTTCTTATCTTTTTTTTCAGGACTGGGCTGGTGCTTACCTGTTCTCCTTCCCCAGCATGTCTGATCTTTCTGTTTTAGTCTATTTGTGAGTACTTCTCAGTTAAGACCACATGGACTCTGTGCACACGATCTATTGCCCTATTCTACTAGTGTACGTATACAATTGCGTGTGTGTGTGTGTGTGTGTGTGTGTGTGTGTGTGTGTGTGTGTGTATGCACACTCAAACATGCGTGCTCATGCATGCCCACAGATAGCTGGCTCAAGGGAGAAAGGGGATGAGGATTTTAAAGCCTTTAGATAAAGACTGTAGCTGTTGTCGGACTACACACAGATGCAGAGTAATTAAGAAGCTCTTCAAAGAATAGAATATGCCCATTAAATCCAGTTAAATAATTTTCCAGAAATACCACAAGAGATACTTCTTGCTGTTTCCTCCCCTCACAATGACTGCAGGAGGAATATCTCATTTTCCAAATGGAACTTTATGGAGTTTTCAATAAGTCCCCTCAGCACTTATCTAAATCTTTAATTAGTTCTATAATATACTGATGATATCAAGCCTAATTAAATTTATATAGATAAGGCGCAATGAAATTCTACCAAGTGAGCTGGAAAGCATATATTAAACAGTAAATTTAATGGTTCAAGCTGATAACTACAATTTTATATCAAAAAATTAAATTCAATTTACATGTTGTATTCAAATTGATTTTGAGTGTGCAAATTATTGGAAAAAATCTCTGAAATATATCAGTAAAATTGCTAATSTAGCCTACTTAAATATCAGTTATTAATGCCTACATTTGCAAATAAGCCACACACATTTGCATTTTTACTGAGTATAATAAAAAATTATCTAAACCTTATGCTATTTTGTTAAAAATATTCAGTAAGTTTTTTTCTTTTTGACCCATGCATAAATTAAAGAGTTGAAAAATGACCATTGGMTCTAAAGAAGAGTCAGCAATTCAACATACAGCAAATAAAGATGACATATATCTTTGCCAACTAAAGCAGCTTATATTGTCCTTCTTGGGCAAGTACAATGGCAAAATTCTCCCTTAGGACCAACTGGACCAAAACCATCTACAAACATCTGATGACATGATCATAGGTGGAGGTGGACAGCACAGTGGGTGGCTGTCACTGTCAGGATGGGGGTGGGAACAGGCGCTCTGCTTCACCGAGGGTAATGGTACACAACAGCTCATTCCATTGCCTTGAATAGGTCAGCTAAGCAGTCTATGGCAAATAACTGCTCAATTAAAGAACCAACTATACGGACCATGTAATTTTATCAATAACAGTACTGTGCTTAGTCAGTTCCATATTGAATTGCCTGCATTTTAAAAGCACTATCCGTACACATGGCTTATATCTTTTTCTTGGTTGACATATACAAATATTGACAATAATATGATTACAGTGCATTTCACTGCACTCAGAATTACTACCCTTTAGTAATAATGTGTGCACTGATGTGTTTGCTTTTGTTATTAGGAACTTTCCCCAAGACATATATTTGTCACTGTAGATTYTAAGTTATCTTTCAAATGATGATTGCTTTATTAAATACCTACCATAGGCCATATGGAAGATGCAAGTAATATGTTAATGACTTCAGAGAAGAGAAAAATGAACTGAATGAAATGAATCATTTCAGGGGAGAGTAAGGACTTCCAGATGTTTTGGAGGAYAGAAATTTAAGAATAAGTCATTCAATCAGGTAGGACAAAGGCATGGAGGTTGGGCCATAAGTCATAGGAACAGGAGAGCCCAGGACAGATAATGAGAGGAGAAGCTATCTGGTTAAGGGCAAAAAGTATAGGCTAAGTACAGTATAAACATGTTACCCTAAGAATTGAGCCACAAAGTTAGTTGAAGAGATGTGGGTATAATTATGCCAACTACCTCATTTACAAGATGGCTAAGGCGAAGAGAACGGAAGCGTGAGATCAGCTGAGAGATGCTTTATTCTGGATATGATAGAGCAGTAGAGGCATGGACAGTAACAGGGACAGAAATGAGAACCACTTAGAGGAAAAAAGTAAGACAGAAGATAGTCCAGAGGGGTGTTAGTGACTTGTGTAATATCAGGTGAAATTCAAAGATCAGGTTGGAACGAGGTTGGAACCCAGGTTCAGTTCTGACACATTTGGAAGCTGCTCTTACAGAGAAGCAAAGTCAGAGTGAACAGTCCTCCAGCCACTTAGTAAGAGCTGAACATCTGGATGAGGAACAGCAAGYGCTATGTAAGGATGATGAAGGAGCAGCAGGAATCGGCAAGATGCCTCTCCTCAGAGCAGGGTACTGGCAAAGTTAGACATGGGCCCTTGTTTAAGGCCAGAAGACCTTGGGAGTGAGAGCCCTGGGGTCCTGCTGCTCCAAATCACATTTGTTCCTTATCTTGGGACAGCTAAGCAAAATGGCATGCAAGGCTGGAGAGGTGTGGTCAGCCAAAGGGAGGACTCTGATGGGGGCTGTAGCCACAAGGCACACTACCAGGCCTGGGAAGGATGCATTACTTTATCATGCCCACGGCTACGTTCTCTGATCCTAGCTGTTTGATTTCAAAGACAAGAATGAGAGTGAAGAGAGATGGCTGAAGAGAAGGGATTTAGGATCCTATAGCATTATTTGAAGAATTTCCTCACTTTTTTTTTTTTTTAATTTTTTGGTTTTTCGAGACAGGGTTTTTCTGTGTAGCCCTGGCTATCCAGGAACTCACTCTGTAGACCAGGCTGGCCTCGAACTCAGAAATCCACCTGCCTCTGCCTCCTGAGTGCTGGGACTGAAGGCRTGCGCCACCACCGCCCTGAAGAATTTCTAAAATCACAATTACCTTGTCAGAGGAAAAAAAATATTCACGAGTATATGAAGAGATTTTGATCTGCTCAGCAGGTGCTTACAGACTCCTGAGGTCCTTCCATGCACTCACTCTAAGGGCTGCGCGTTCTATAGTCAACCACCGCACGTCTATGTGTGCGCACATCTACACACTCTTTTCTACACGATGTGTGCCGTAGTCCGTATATGCTTATAACCCATTCTCCTACCTAATCTTTCTTTGTCTCTGGCTGTGTGCACATTCCCGAGAGCAGGTGTGTGTGTGTGCAGGGATATACCTGTCTCTGTTTTCTCGACTGCAATTATAAGCATACTCCCATCGTGCYGCATTTCTACTTAGGCTCTGGGATTGAGTTCAGGTCTCTATGCTCGCAAGGCAAGTACTTTATTATAATCAAATAAGTTATCTCCCCAGATCCATCTTTTTGTCCGTTATTTAGGCCTTATGTTGTATACTTTAACTTCTATTTCTGATTTGTGTGGATTTTTGTCTACACTAGAAGAAAGCATAAGGGTGTAAAGATACAAAGGTTGGCRGTTCTTGCCCAGAAAAATAAGGGGAGAAGAGGAGACACTGGATTTATARCATGCTTGCAYGGATCTTCATACATGCTCAATGTGTTGAGCATGCTGGCTGCAATTWTCCTGTCTCTCAGCACCCTCATATGTAGACCCAGTCAAGYCCTAGGCAGATTTTGTTTCATGTACAACCAACAGGTCATGGAAGAGCTTCTAGTTATGGTGGAGAAGCAGGCACAGATGGGCACCTGCCTGCTAGGTCTGGGCTTCACTCCACCATCTGTGAAAATGAGGGTCTGTGGGGCATGGAGTACAGCGGAGAGACACAGGGCAGGAAGCAGAGGAGGCCTGTGGAAGGGGTGAGTGTTAGCTAYRAAACCAGGACCTGGAAAGAGATGCCAAAGAGGAGCTCAGAGAGAGTAAAGTTAATGTGCTRCCAACGATAACTCAAAGCTGTTACCTTGTCCACATAACAGCATGGCACTTTAAGGCAATTTAAAGGATATAGAGCAAACCAGAGAGGCCAATAGCCTCCAACACCTGACYACATACAGGGGTTCTCAGAGAGAAGGAATATAAACAGAGGTTCCCAGAGATTGGTACAGCAATTGGGTAAATTCTTTTATTCTGTAGTGCTTAGCACATCCTAGAACTAACAAAAGATTAAAACTTTTATTGTTCTCACTAGCTTTTTCCACGGGAGAAGTCCCAGGCTCCAGCCCATCAGATCGCATGTTAAGATTCCAAGTCTGCCTTGTGGAAGCTCARCAGTCTGCCTAGACACCAATGCAGGACAGACAGGCCTYGTCTTCCAGGTGAGCTAATCCCTCTCTAGTCAATACTGTGACTCCTTAGCTTAGCTTTGGGAGATGGGACCATTGTGTGGTGACCGCAGGCAGGTTAAAGGAGACTCAGTTGCCCTGATTCCCATCTCCATCTGGACCTTTAGAAGGCAGACGGAGACTCTTCAGCTCCTTCTCACTTGGTGTTCTAGGCACTGAGAATTCCCTTGATTCTGAATCAGCTGGTGAGTSAGGCCACCCTGGTATGTTCTGCTGTGGCACTGTTCTATAGACTGGACCTAGAGCTTCTCATCTGAACACAAGCAGTGGTGAAACCAGGAAGCTGANAATCACCAGCACCCAAGCCTCTAGAGCCAGCTCCATTGTGCTGCCCTGTGAAGGCGTGGGGCCCACTATTTCAAGTGCTGCACCTTGAGGGGCTGGGACAACTCTCCTACTTTCAGGACTGTCTCACCTATGCCTTCACCATCAGGGCCATCTCTACTACATTGCCCAGGTGAGGTTCAGGGTTTGTTCTCCAGAGTGCTGCAGTGGGCGAGGGGCAGGGCCAGCTCTCCTGYTCTCATAATCCCAGGGYCACYGGTTTTCCTCACTGCYRGAGGTTTGAGGGGTAAGAGCCTATTTATCCTTTACTCCATGGAACTGCTTTTTCTTGGCTGCTAATCTAAGAAAAGCATTAGTGTTGTTGCAGCAAAATATTTCTCCAGCAGAGATCAGACATTTCAGTTTGACTGCAGTCAGGGTTGAATGATTAGAAGAAAGGTGATCAAATAGGCGTGAGTTGATAAATATGTTTGCTTTCATTCATTGCTTTATAGTTTCTGATTTTCCTTGTTATCCATTTTTTATCTTCAAGTCAGCAAATAGATTTCCTAATTACCAGGCATGTAGGGCTACAATAATTAAAGGCAGCTTTCATTTTGCAGTTGTTTTCTAACATGAGGAAATATAATTTGTAAGTTTGGGTGAACCCTTAAAGATCTGTATGTTATTAATCCTTGGAAACATTATAGTTTGACATAGTTTTACTTCTTAAACTATGTGATCATATATGGAAAAAATCAATAAGTTGAGTTACCACCAACTTTGCTCTTATTATTACATGTCATTTAAGGGACTTGAGTTTTTTCTGTGCTGCAAATGTTCATTGAACACCTACCCTTCTAAGCCCCTCTGCCTCCTTTTGTGAGAGAGATGAAAATGGGTATGTTAGCCATGGGATCACTGGTTTAGGCGAAGAAAGCAAAAGGATTTACACAGAGCAGTGGGACATTTTTCCCTCTCTTTCTCCATTCAGCTTCAGAAAAAAAAGGTCAGCGAAATCCAAAAGATGCCAAAAATAGTAAGGAAGAGAAGCTCTAAGATAACAGTGACACTCAAGGCAGAGGACATATCAGTTCATATCAGTAGCCATCATGTAGATATAGTATGTTAGTATGTAGTAGTTTAAATGAGAATTCTCCCATAGGCTCATAGATTCGGATGCTTGTTTGGCAATTGATGGAACTCTTGCAGAAGGATTAAGAGATGTGGCCTTGTGAGAGGAGGTGTTGGCAGTTGATAGAACTCTTTGGGAAGGATTAAGAGGTGTGGCCTTGTGAGAGGAGGTGTGWCACTAGGAGGTGGGTTTGAAGTTTGAAAAGCCCACGCCATTTCCAGTTAATTTTCTGCCCCATAGTTGTTGTCTCAATATGTACGCTCCTGGGTACTGCTCTAGGRCCATGCCTGTCTGTCTGTCTGCCAAGCTTTCCACCACGATAGTCATGGACTCTACTTGCCCCCTGAAACTGTAAGCAAGCCTCAGATTAAATGTTTTCTTCTGTAAGTGGGCATGGTCATGGTGTCTCTTCACATTACTAGAAAAGTAACTAAGACAGAGGTTGGTACTAGGAATGGGGAGTTACTATGACAAGCCTGACCATGCTAGTGTTTTTATTTGTTGATTTCTTTTGGGTTTTGTCTAGTTTTATTTCGTTTTTGAGATACATAGGAAAGGTTGGAACTTTGGACTAGAGAAGGGTTGGATTCTATCAGTGAGNGGTGTTCTAGGCACTGAGAATTCCCTTGATTCTGAATCAGCTGGTGAGTCAGGCCACCCTGGTATGTTCTGCTGTGGCACTGTTCTATAGACTGGACCTAGAGCTTCTCATCTGAACACAAGCAGTGGTGAAACCAGGAAGCTGAGTCTGGGGACCAGGAAAGCTCTGGAGGAGGGATGGGGAGTCCACTTCCGAATTGTGCCCAAGTGTTGGTGACAGCATTCATAAAGCTGCAGGAACCAGGGCTGCAGCGCTGCCGCTCAGTCTCAGGCCTTGGTGGGGTGAGGAGGAGGCAGAAGCCAGCACTAGGTGCTCGTCTCACCCAACAGATGTTGTAAATAACCAAGATGCTTGGTACCTCTCTGCCAGGAGAAAATGCTAGAAAAATCAATGATTATTGAGTTATAGTCTTACAACATATTTTATCCACCATCTTGCATCTTTTGATCATCTGATTTCTTTTTATAATTCAAAGTGTTTCAGTGAAGAAATAGAGCTGCCCTGATCTCCTTCTGGGAGGAAGCCATTCCACTGAAGCACCTTCAGAGGAGCTCGGCAGGATCCAGCTCAGGGCACACAGTGAGAGCAGGCTGTCCTTTGACTGAGAAACATACTCAAAAGCACGGGTATCTTCTCCCTTTGGTCTTTATCCTTGCTGCTTTCATCTCTCTTCTTGTTGCTACATTCATGCTTCAATGGGAGTTAAATTCCTTTGCCTAGCCCCTAATTTGACTTACTTTCCGATATCAGCCTTCTATAAAATTACAAAAACTAGGGAATCRAGGGCCAGTATCCCCTGCACATTACAATAGGAAGGAGACTGGAAAGTGAATCACCTCCTCATATATGTACTGTTTTCTTAATGTTTTTTWAAAAAAMATTATTTTATGAGTCTTCTGCCTGCATGTATGTCTGCACACATGCTTGTGCAGTGCTCACAGTTGCCAGAAGAGGGTGTCTTATCCCCTGAAATTAGAGGTACAGACTTGTTAGCCACCATGAGAATTGGAATCTGGGTCCTCTAGAAGAGTGCCTATGCTCTTAAACATGGAGCCATCTCTCCAGTCCACTGTACTGCTTTCTACTGCAGTTTTAAGCCTCCTAATTTGCCTAGAGTATAAATAAAGTACCTCCAAGCAACGGAGAAGGAAAGTAAAGTAAGAAACGCTTAAGAAACTTCTGGGGGTTATGCAGCTACTGGCATATGCAGGGGCCTGGGTCCAAACACCAGGATTGTGTAAACAGCACAAGAATCTACCTCTGTAGCATTGATACAGTATGCAGAACCTGCTAAGATTACAGAATGAGATCCTTTAGCATACATGAATTATATACAAATGATTGCTCAAAGGAAAAAATCTTTTGGAAGCTCTGAGGATGCTGAGTTGATATGTTAACTTGTATTTCAAGGGAGAATTTCTAAACAAAGAGACTAGACACTGGCCAGTGGCCTCTTTATTCTGCATTAGTTCTGTAATTGAGTACAAGAATAACACAGACAACATTTTTTTCCCAACGGTTCTACTAGCACGAACACTAATCAGCTATGAGCATAAGATTAATAGACAACATGTGTAGACCTTATAGTCATGCTGAGATAGACATCRCTGTTCCCAGGGACCTCCCACCAAATGCAGTCTGCTTTGGACTGATTTTGAAAAGGCATCTTCCATTTGTGCTAGCAGATAGATTGGGGTGTGCATGTGATAAAATTTTGACCAGTATGCGCCACAAGCCATCAGCTGAGGAACTGCTAAAAAATGTTTCCTCCCTGGACAAAATAAAACAGAAAAGGAAACACTCTTCTTGTATGAGATGGTTTTGGGGGACATAATATTCAGTAGTTAACTTCAGGCCACAGAAGAAGCTTCTGGGATGAAGGCAACATGCCCAGGAGGAGGAAGAGCAGGGAGATGCCATGAACTTGATTCTTTTTTTTTTTTGGTTTTTCAAGACAGGGTTTCTCTGTGTGGCCCTGGCTGTCCTGGAACTCACCCTGTAGACCAGGCTGGCCTCGAACTCAGAAATCTGCCTGCCTCTGCCTCCCAAGTGCTGGGATTAAAGGCRTGCGCCACCAACGCCCGGCCATGAACTTGATTCTTTAATGACATCCACAGGACAGTGAATTACCAGACCTTCAAGCCAGCCTTTCTTAGGGCTTCAGATTATAGGAGAGGATCTATTTTCGCAATACACATTTTAGTCARGCCTGGTGGTATGTACCAGTACTCAGGCACTTGAGACTGAGGTAGGCTGAAGCATCACCTAGAGAATGAGGACAGCCTGGGCAGCACAGTGAGAACCACCCCAAACTAAAGTTTCAAGTCAGGGTTTCTGCTACCTGCAGTCAAAGCATCTTAATAGGGCTGGAGAGATGACCTGGATTTGATCCTAGCACCTACATGTGGCTTGCCACCATTTGTAATTTCACGCCCAGAGGATCTGATACCTTCTTCTGGCTTCTAAAGACTCTCTACACAGTGTACAGACATACATGCAGGCGAATCACACTCACATAACAGAAAAATAAAGCAAGAGAACAATGTAAAGAAAGCATCCTAACAGATGAGGAAGATCGGTCTTGGCCATGACACTGAGATTTTTTAGTATGTCATGGGTTAGTGTGAAAATGCTATTCTTGGACATTTAAGTCATTTGACAGTTAACCATCCAGGTGTTTTGCCAGTCTTACCTGTCCCTGTTTAAGGCGAGGCCACCACTGACACATCCCCTTCTCCCTCGCTCTCCGCCCAGCCTCTAGGCCTCCTAAGATGTCCACTTTTCGCTTTGTCTCCTCTACATTTTCCTTTTGCTGTGTGAAGGTGAACATTGCACACTGTCCCGGAAGCACAGCAGAGTCTCCTATGCCTTGTGTGCGTGAGGATTCATGAGAAAGCAAAGGACTGATGCCCCACSCCCCACATACTGGTGAGTGCTGAGAAGGCACAGGGCAAGGGCCTTATTCCTTCACGGACAGAAACAGTCCCTAAACCTCTCAAAGGCAATTGTTCCAAAAATCTGTTAGCCCTTTAGTAACACTATCTATTTTCAGGTGTCCCCACTGCCCCAGACATTCCCAAGGGAGCTGCATCCTTCTTTTCTAGCTGGGACTRGTTCATCTCTGAGCTGCTTCATGGTCCTGCTTTCACTGTTTGTCAAGGGGATCGAATGATTCTCACTGCTATTTCCTTTTTTTGCTTGGCTATACCTTTGGTTCTTAGTTTCTTGGGAGAAGAACATGACCAGTGCTCCTGTGCCTGGGAGGGCACTCTGAGTGGTTTGAAAGGTGCCCGCTGGTAGAGTTCCCTGGGGGAACAGCTGGGATCCCAACTGTCTGACCATTATTTTCTTCAATCTTGCATTAGGAGGCTCTACATTCTGGAGTGCTGATGCTCTCTATGTATTTCCTAACATGGATCCTTCCAAGTAAAATTTCTAACATTCGGGAGGGGAGGGGAGCAGTATTACAGTTTCCATGGACTCTCCCATCTTTGGTCCCACTCTTACAGTTTCCCCCTTTGTCTTGTGTTGGTAAGCCTTGCACTTACCCACACTTCCTCCAGCGCTCCAATGTTCTTCTGGGTTTCGGAAATCTGTCTCTCCCTCTGGTTCAATGGTAGCCTACTTCCTATTTGTTTTCACTTGAGAGTCATTCC
>BDUI01004116.1:38765-60329 GCA_002335545.1 Apodemus speciosus
ATAGATAGATAGATAGATAGACAGATAGACACATAGACAGATAGATAGATATAACAACAATATAAAAGAGTGTCCAGACCATGTATTCATGAATATGAGAGAGTTATGGGATGAGAAATATAGAACATGTTGGAGAAAGAAGAAAAGAGGAAATTATATGATTCAAATTTAAATTTTAAAAAGTGAAATAAACGTTAATCCACTCTATGTGGAACTTTGTCACCTTGAAATAGGAAAGTTTTGCACGTTTATTTATTTACTTGTTGATTTTGAGATAGAGTCTCCTTCTGCTAGCCGGGAGCTCACTGTATCTCAAGGTTGCCCCCTCAAATCAACTACAATTCTCCTGCCTCAATCCCAGGAGGTGTGAGCTGGCTGGTCCAGCTTTATAATTGCTGGCATAATTTTGAATAGATGGCAGAAACTCTAGCAACTTTGGGGAGAAACTGGGAATAGTGAGAAGCTCTCACCTCTTCTCAGAAGAGGCTGTTTGATCATGTAGAATCATGTATAACCAGCAGCAATTTTGTGTGGTTGATTTCTGGCTTTCCTTGGAGATCCTTCCATGCAAACATACTTTCTTCTACCCATAACTAACTTATTGGTAGCTCTGAGCAGGACCCAGCCAGGATTTAGTGCAGAGGCCTGGCRGGGCAGGAGAGTTGGCAGGGAGGTCTTTTTAATACTTCCTGCTACACTAGCAGTCCTCTTCCAGTAGTCTACGGTCCAGCCCATGACCTATATCTCCTTAGGTCATCTAAAATTACTCATGTTCATGCTCTGCATCCTCAGTGCCTACCCTAGTTCATTCCATGCTACAGTTTCTTGTCTAGTTTCTTCAGAGACATAAGATTTCCATCTTGTCATTCCTCCAGCTTGGTCTGTTATTTTATCTTTACTTTTCTAAACAAATTGGATGAAGATGTTATTTCTCCCAGAAAGCAGAAAGCAAAGGGCTGTGTCTGTGCTGCATAATCATATAAGGAAAGCTGAGCTGAGCTTGGCAGCAAAGGATCTTAGCTAATAGAAAGCAACCAACGTGGGGAAATACTAAGCAAAAGCTGAGGCAATACCTTGACCTATAAAGAATCACCCTAACATTCTAAGGGGGAAAACAGGTTATCTAAATCCAAGACATATGGTGGAAATCAGAACACTGAGTCAAAACCAGAATGTCAATGTATTCATTCATCCATTCCTTCACCTCACCCATCATGTATCAGAGATACTGTTCTAGGAATCCTAGAAATTCATCTCAGCACTTTCCTCCATCCCAGCCCATTCAGAACATTCCACACACTGTTGGCTCTCTGAATTATATCGTGCTGCTTCCTTACTAAAATCTCAGAATGCCTTCCCACCTAAATGTCATCTGACAAAAATAATTCAACATAAGGAATAGAAAGTAGCAAACAAAAAATGTATATCTTAACAAAGTAGCTGGCATAAGCAGATCCTCAGATCTGTGGCTTTTCGAGCACAGTCACATTTGTGTTTGGGCACAAGAAATGCTACTGAAGGCTCCTGGCAGGGTAAAGAGCTATAACGTCTTATGTCAAAGCACTCTGTAAACAAACTGCTGTTCAAGTGAAAGATGCATGTGGAAACAGCCAACCTTCCTTGGTTCTGATTTTTTCTTCTCTCATTGACAGAATTATTGTTCAGTCTGTAATAAAAATCTGTCACAACATGACAAGCTCCATAGGACTATTTGGCAAACAATAACATGCTAACGGTCATAGTGTGAGCTTCCTTTCTGCCTCTTATTTCATGCTCTGCTTTGAAGAGAATTATAGATACAGAACTACACTTCCTTCTGGTTTTCCCTTTGTTTCTGCCTTTTTAAAAAAAAAATTTCACATGTTAAAAGAACATTGTTTTCTTTTCCCAAGAACCTTTCAATTTCTTCTCTCAAGTTTCAGATTGAATTTTTACTATCTACTTCAGGGAGTTAAGTTGCTCTCTTGCTCTTACTATTTGACAGAGCCAGCCTGGTCAACCCCTCCATTAAGTGTGAACCAAAGGGTCATAGGCTGATGAGTGAAAGATCCAGACAGGAGGCTTCATACTGGCAGGAAAAGCAATCTCTTTCAACATTAGCAGGTGGGGGTAACCACCTCATGAAGTCATTTAGAGCATATGATCAATGCCAGTGAATGTAAGCAAAGTTTATTCTTTGTCTTTACAATGGGGATTTCCCCCCACTTTGGGAAACACTAGCCCTGTCTTCTTTCCTCCTGACATAAATCCATTCTGAACACTAGACATCTGATGTCTGAAATACTTTCACATTTTAATATTGGATGAAAACTGACTGAAGTCTGAAGCTTTTGCCTGTGAGTTACAGGAATCTTCACTCATTCTTAAAATTTAGCACTCTCTCCATCTTTTTAAATAATCTATGATTGATATGATAGCTTTCTTACATATATCACTAGTATGACCAAACTCTCTTGGAAATAAGAATGAAATGCATTTAAAACAAGTGCAATTGTAATTCTTATTCCTAGCATAAATTGTTGTTCATGATTCAAAAAAATAGATCTAAGAAGATGAGCATTTCTTAAAAGGGTATTTTTTTTAATTTTCTACATTCTTTGTTTGCATTCCAAATGATTTCCCCTTTCCTGATTCCCCCTTCACAGTAAGTTCTATAAGCCCTCTTCCCTCTGCCCATTCCCCAGTCGCCGCCCCCCATTTCTGTCCTGGTATTTCCCCTACAATGCTGTATCAAGCCTTTCCAGGACCAGGGCCCTCTCCTTCCTTCTTCTTGGGAATCATTTGATATGTTAATTGTGTCTTGGGTATTCAGAGCTTCTGGGCTAATATCCACTTAAGAGTGACTGCATTCCATGTGTGTTCTTTAGTGATTGGGTTACCTCACTTAAGATGATATTTTCCAGTTCCAAACATTTGCCTAAGAATTTCATGAATTCATTGTTTTTAATTGCTGAGTAGTGTATTCCATTGTGTAAATATACCACATTTTCTGTATCCGTTCCTCCATTGAGGGACATCTGGGTTCTTTCCAGCTTCTGACTATTATAAATAGGATTGCTATGAACATAGTGGAACATGTGTCCTTATTGCATGCTGGGGAATCCTCTGGGTATATGCCCAGGAGTGGTATAACAGGGTCCTCCGGAAGTGTCATGCCCAGGTTTCTGAGGAACCACCAGACTGATTTCCAGAGTGGTTGTACCATCTTGCAATCCCACCAGCAGTGGAGGAGTGCTCCTGTTTCTCCACATCCTGGCCAACACCTGCTATCTCCTGAGTTTTTAATCTTAGCCATTCTGACTGGTGAAATCCCAGGGTTGTTTTGATTTGCATTTCCCTAATGACAAATGATGTTGAACATTTCTTAAGGTGCTTCTCAGCCATTTGAAATTCTTCAGGTGAAAATTGTTTGTTTAGCTCTGTACCCCATTTTTTAATAGGGTTATTTGACTCTCTGGAGTCAAATAGGTTATTTGACTCTCTGGAGTTTAATAGGTTATTTGACTCTAACTTCTTGAGTGCTTTGTATATATTGGATATTAGCCCTCTGCCCTTGTGGTTTTTACATTTGACTCTTTAATGCTTCACCTTCACAGGTAGGTTAATTTTTGATTAATAGGTTAATTAACTCTATTTTTAAAAATTATATTACATAATGGTGGATTTGCAGGAGATTGTGTAGGAGTGCAGATATGTGGAGAGGATAGAAGGAGGTATCTGATCTCCAGGAGCTGGAAATACAGTTAGTTATGGGTGAGTGCAGATGTGTGAGGAAGACAGAAGGAGGTATCCCATCCCCAGGAGCTAGAGTTATAGTTAGTTATGAATATAAGAACTGGATTCAGGTCTCCATAAGAGCAGCAACCAACCACCCTTAACCACTGAGCTATCTCTTCAGCCACAAACAATCAATTCTTAATAGACAAAATAAATCACAGCACTCAAAGATAAGTTTTAATGATATTTAGGACACAAATAAGCAAAGAAAAAGTCTCATTGTAGATGATATTTTGAAAACAACAAATAATTCAATGAATAAAAGAGCACACAACTATCATAAACACAAGCACTTCTGCTCTTTGTGATGAATTGGGTAGCTTTAATCTGGAGCTGCCTGTAGTCTTTGGAACTTTGGTGGTAGATTTAAGGGTTACATTCAATATTATACTTTACTCTCAACGAAAATCTAACAGGCATTGTTTAAAACCTCGAGTTTTGAGAACATTGTCCAAAATGCAAAAGGAAATTTTCATTTAGCAAAACTCTATTGAGGAAACGAATTATTGTTCATTCCTGTGACTATTTCCTGATCTGAGAGTTGTCATTAGCCTGTAACATCGTGTTCTTAACACCTCTTCCCTGATTTCACAGCTGCTTATCAAAGCAAAAAGCTTCTCCTGCTTCTCCACTCTCAGCATCCTTCATGATTATCTTGTGAAACTTAAAATTGCACATAATTCACATATGAAATATGTCTACCTTTAATGTGTTCCACTTCTTCAAATCCTGTGCCTCCTATGAAATCCAAAGTCCAAATTAAAGTTCAAAATAAGATCTCTCCAGCATCCCTTCAGCATTTCGACTTTCAAGATTTATGGCATCTTACATGCCTACATATTTTCAAGCAGGGATGAAAAGTGCAAACATCAGAAAAAGGAGGTTCAGGTTTAGAGGGGCAAAAGCTGGGAATATGTAAGAACTCATCAAGCAGCTTTAAAGGAGCCCAGGCATCCCAGCCTTGACAAACTGTATTTCAGAATGATGACAAAATTTAAAGACATTATTTCCTGGCCACTGTCATGGATACTGAAAATCTTGGAAAGAAGATAAAAGACCTGAGCACTGACAATGGGGGTGGGAGAAATGAGAGGAAAATTAAAAAGGACAAAAAGAAAATGGTGTGAAGATAGAAGATGCACTTTCACTGTCTTTCCCACAAGTGATCTCTGCCACGCAATTCAAAACTCCAGCAAATCGCTCTTTTCTCTTTTTGTCTGTAAATATTTGGGGAGTTAATTGTAAACTGGTGTAGAAATAAAAGGGATTTAAGACAGACCAAACAAACTCGTCATTGGAGAAAGAAGCTTAAAAGGATATGTTTCTGAGTTTTGGAGTTATTTTGAAGCTTGATGGTGTTGGGGGTATAGACCGACATCATCCCCCCAAAACTGCCATAGAGTTCAGCCCCCTCCAGTGAATGAAGAAAAAACAGGTTTCAACCCATACTGCTTAAACTTCCAGAAATCTATATTCTAAAATGTATCCAAATTCCCATCCATTCTTGATATACCTTCCTAAAGCTACTTATAAAGTCTGATATGCATATTTGGAGGAACCAATGCTACAAAGCTTCTAAAAGAACACAAGAAATATTTGGTTAAGCCATGGCATCGCAGGCAAATATCCAAAAGTAAGATGTACTTTAGATCAATAAGTTGTATTTCTTCCAAATTAGTCACGTGCTCTTTAAAATGCAATGAAAAATTCTAAAACAATACACATGGTTGGAGAAAATATTTGAAATTACATAGCTGGTAACATTTTTGAGTAAAACTGTATGAACAGAGGGTTATACTGTGTGACACTCAGTGACATACATAAGATTTCAGAACCAAAGGTTTTCTATGCTTTTTTGGGKTTTTTTTTGGTTATATTTTGTTAGTTTGTTTGTTTTATTTTGGGGAGGAGGTTGCAAGGGCAAATGGTAGATACAAGAGAGTCAGTAGATGAGTAGGACTGCAGTGCATGATGGGACCCTCACGAATAGTCAAGAAAAAGTTTAAAAAAAAAAACCCTTTGAAGCTCTGATTTTTTAAAAGATAAAGGAAACTCTTTAAAAGTCAATAATAAGTACACCCAGATCCAAAGAGGAAAAGACACAAGATATTAGTAACAGTTTACCAAAGGAGACATTCCCTTAACTTATAAAAAAAATGAAAAGTTACCCAGTAGTATTAATCAATAAAGTCATGAAACACCATCAATTATGATTAAATTGAATACAATAAAAACAATTGAATATGGGCTGGCAAAGACAATTGATGCTCTGCACACTGCAACTCTGATATGGTAGAGCCAAATTTAATGTTTGACACATTTTTTAAAGACCATGCATAAAAGCACTAAAAACGTAACTTTTCTGCTCATAAATTATTATAAATTAAATGGAATCATGATTGTCAAATTGACGAGATTTGAGTCACCATGGACAGGTCTCTGAGACCTCTGTACAAGGCTGTGAGAGATTATCCAGTGTAGGTTAACTAAGGTAGTAGGATCCGTTCTGAATGTGGACAGTATCATTCTAAGAGCTAAAATTCCAAACTAAAGAACAGAGAAAGGAAGCTGAGCACAGGCCTTCATTTCTTCTTTTTCCTCCCTGACTATGGACACATCAATACCAGCCATGTCACATTCTTGCTGTCTTGACATCCACACCAAAATCTACTGCATCAAAGAGCCGTGAGGCAAAAATAAGCTCTTCCTTCCTAAAGTTGCTCTGTAAGGTATTTTGCTACAGGAACAAACTGAGCAACTGATGAAATGATTATGAAACATGAAAGAAAATGTTCACAGACACATACATAGATTTACAAATATATGCACACATGTACACATTGACATATATGTACATATATGCACATACACATACACACACCATGCACACATGTACACATGCACACATGTACATAAACCACATACATACATGTACATATATGTATGCATATACGCACATGCACATACCACATGCATGCATGTGTACATGCATGCACATACATACATGTACACATATGTATGCATGCACAGCCATACACATATACACACACAAATGTGTTTAGAGCTGCTTATAGCAGCTATATTTTTAATGTCCAAAGAGAGAAACGACCCATGAACCTGTCAAGAGCTAATGCGCAAGAGAATTATGGTCTATTCATAAGATCATACTCGGAAATTTTAAAAAGGCTGAAACCTTATGCATCCAGTGGTGTAAGTGGTTTTATTATTTTATGCTCATCTGTATGGATGTTTTGCCTGTAGGTATCTGTGCACTATATGTGTTCCTGGTACCTACAAAAATCAGAAGCTGATGGATACCAAGGAATTAGAGTTACAGGTGGTTGTGAACTGCCATGTGAGTGCAAGAAATTGAACCCTGGTCCTCTGAAAGAGGAGCCTTAAACCCTGATCCATCTCTCCAGTTCCCCATATGGATTATCTGAAAATGATTGTGGCTCATAGGAAAAGCCAAATAAATAATGCTTTGTATGTGGTTCTGCTAATTAAGAAATAAAGTGAAAGTTAATCTGTAGTTAAAGAAAGCAGGTTAAGGGCTGCTTGCCTGTGGGAGGGTACAGGAAGAAGCAGCCAGGAGAAGATGCAAAGCTTCCTCGGAAAATCACTGAGTGTGAGTTCCACAGTGATTGTCCTGGGTAGAAATAGGTCCTCAGGTATGTGCATATGTCACCATGTGTCAGATTGTGTGTATTGTTCTATGCCAATTAACTTTAACAAAGCTTTTTTGTCAAAATGAGTGTTTTAAACCCTCTGACTGTGGAAATAAGAACTGATGTATCTATGGGTAGGGGAGGGATTCTTACTCTGAATCCCTAAACTTTTGAATGTAACCCATGGAATGCTCTTCCTTTTCAAAATACCACTAATGAAAATGTTTTGCTGAAACTACTACACACACAAAAAAGCTAATGCCAGTTCTGTCACCATCCATGCATCCATCCTCTTGTCAGCCATCTTTCCTTCATCACTCAGAATCCTACCAGTTCTGTCTGAGAAACTTGCATTGAATATGCCTCCTCTGAATGTGCCTTCTCTCTGTTGCCATGGCTCTCACTCCATTTAGTTTATCAACTTCTAAATGTCACCTTATTTGGAAATGACTTTCTGATTGTCTCAACAGATGACTGTCTTGATCTTTGGTCATTGTCTTTAAATAATGTGCTGGGTAGTTCTGTGTTAACTTGACACCAGCTGAACTCATTTGAGAGGAGAGACTCTCAATTGAGATGATGCTTATAGCCAGTGGTAGCAGAGGCATGCAGATCTCCATGAGTTTGAGGCCATCCTGGTATACAGAGTTTCAGGACACCCAGGGCTATACAGAGAAACCACATCTCAAAAAAAAAAGACAAAAAAAAAAAACCAACAATAAAAAAAACCACAGACATACACACAAAACAAAGCAAAAATCTTCTATTAAGACTGACCTGTAAGCAAGGCTGTAAGGATTATGTTTGATTGGAGAGAGCCCAGCCCATTGTGATACTGCTGTCCCTGGGCTGCTGGCCCTGAGTTCTATTAGAAAGAAGGCTGAACAAACCATAATGAGCCAGCAAGCAGCACCCCTCCATGGATCTCTGCACCAGCTCCTGCCTCATCCCATGTCTAAATTCTTATCCTGGCTTCAGTCCATGATGGACTACATTGTGGGAATGTAAGCCAAATATACCCTTTCCTCCTCAACTTCCTTTTTGGCTATAGTGTTTCATTGCAGCAATAGTAAACCTAACTAGGACAAATAGGGTTTTCGTTCTATGGCGTATTTTAGAACATCTGTTACAATCTCATAGTTTTATAACTGTCTTTGAGTATAATGTCGTATTGAAAGAATAGTGTACTACTACTCAATAAAAGTTTGTTGTAGTAAATATAAAGGATGATTCATTGAGATGTGTGGTCTTTTCTTTCTTCTTTTCTTTCTTCCAATATACAATAGGAGTTTTCATCCTATTAAGCTCTTATTCTAAAATGGATCAATAGACATGGCCTAAAATGACCAGACCAAAGCAAAGCCAAGACTCAGCCAGGAAATGCCAGTTTCTTCAGCATTATGTCTCAGCATCTGTAGTTAGTTCTTTTTTGGCATTAGCTGTCCTACAAAATCCTTGGGCAGCCCGGCCTCTCCAGTTATGCTGTATGAAGAACACATAGGTTTTCCCCATCTTGGGACAGCTCCACTTTGTGTTTTCAGCTTTCCTTAGCAGACTTCCCATGGTCATGGCATGGCGTACTTGATGTTATAAAGGTGTCATCGAAACTTACATTTCACCTTCACAGATTTGTTCAATTACCTCCCAGGACCTCCATGCAGGAAACTCAATGCTGCCATATGGTACCTAGCCTCAGTGGCTTTCTGGAACTTTAATGTAAGCTTGTAACACTTGCATTTTGTTGCCTACAAAGCCAGTCTCTGTTGCCAGTTCTATCCAGGCCCCTTTCACTACAACTGTAAAATCCTCTGTATACCTTGTTGGCATACCAATGAGAACACATACCTGCATAGTTTCAGTTTGTTGCTGTTTGTTGGTTGGTTGGTTTTTGCAAGGAACACCTTCTGCAGCATTCTGAATTCAAGCTCTCTTATTCTGAATGAATTTCACTTTCAAAAATTTGAGAATTCAACTGGTAGAGCCTTGTCCTGAAGTACCTTTCCTAATGTCTAGATAAAGAGATTGAAGTATTTTCTTAATGAAACAAACATTTAGAACAGTCACAGCTATTTTCTGTACASCTACTTGGTCCATTTTTTTAACTCGATCACATTCCTTCCTTCACCAACTGCACAGATTTTGTGTCTTTCTACTCTTTCTTACCACAGAGTAGATGAAGTGCAGTGAGCTATAATGATCCCCCACAGCCTGGATGTACCCTGTCTTGAATTTTCTCCCACTAAATAACATAATCGCTTTTAAATTAAGTCCCACTCAACTTTTCATGATGTTCATAGAATACAGACCAGGAGGAAGAGCAGTATTTGGGATGTAAATAGATGATAGATGGATGATTAGATAGATAGATAGATAGATAGATAGATAGATAGATAGATAGATAGATAGATAGATAGATAGATAGATAAGAATTTTGAAAAAGGTTTCCTATGGGAAATGGGAACTCTTTCAGGAACTGGACTAAAGAACACAAATCCTATAAATTGACAAAAACAAGTCTGTGTTCTATGAGCATCATGAAAACTATGTTTTTTTTTTTTCAATAAGAAATGTCCATCAATGGCTCATTGTTCGAATGCTTACTTGGTTTCCAATTGGTGAAGCACCTTGGGAAGGTTGAGGAGCCTTACTGAACAATGCATGTCTCTGGGGATGGGCTCTGAGGATATATAGCTTACCTTACTTCCTCTTGGTGCTCTGTTTCCTGTGTGCTGATCAAATGTGGTTCACTATGCTTCAGAACAGCCAAGCCAGCCTCATGTTTCTGTTGGTTGACATGCCTTCATCATCATGAAATTCGATCCCTCCAAAGCTAGTAGTCAAATTAAACTCATTTGTTCTTAACTTGCTTTAATTATCAGGGTATTTTATTACAACAACAGCAAAGTAACTAATAAAAAATGAACTATCAGTCACAGATTTGAAAGGAGCAAGGTAATTATTTTCAGATATTTGGAAAATTATTGTTTTTACATGTGTACATATTTCAGTATGTATCTTTGAATGGAATTTTTCTTTTATAATATATATATATGTGTGATACATGTCATAAATCATATGATACAATACCAACGATTATAATTTTCAATCAGTCTTTTTCATCATCCCCTCTTTCCTCCTTCTTTCATCTATCAAATCTCTTTCTTCCCATGTCCCTACATACATGCCTTTGTAAAAAAAAATCTCTGGCCCACTGCATTTATTCAGGTTGCATGCATAAACACGGATTGGGTTATTTTCTGGTGCTAGAAAAGTTCTTCACTTATAGTCAAAAAATAATCTAAACTCTTTTATAAAGACTCTACATTTAATGTCTACATTATTAGGAAATTTGAACTTTGTCTCAAATATCACATGTACATATATTACTGTGTAATTGTATGGTTTTGTACTAGCACATACATACATTTACCTTCATGTTACTATTCTTCAATTGGAACGACTATTTAGAATCCAAATTCTCAGTGTTTCAGATCTTGCCTGTATCAAACAACCAATAATTCCTGTATTCAAGCAATACTTTTTTAGTCTTCCCAGATGCCCAGATCTTAACATCCCCTTATACTGATTATTAGCAGCCATATTAGTTTAATTAGTACGTGTAGAGATGTACCTACATGCTTTGAGGGAACCTAAGTTGTTCTCTATAACCAATTTTGCTTAAAAGAAAAATGAATAACAATTCCTCATTTCATATATGGTTGTATGTTTTTTTTTCCTGATTTCAACCCTAATGTCTATAAAATTGTTCTGTCCTCTCTGAATGCAAAGATGTTTAAAAATGTCACAGCCACAGTATGGGTGCAGAAATAGTGTTACCAAGATGTGAATAACCTTGGAATATATAGCAGCATTCTTTCTGCCCAAAATAGAATAAAATTATGTAGTATATTCTGGAAATGGAAACTTTCCCCAAGTACTTCCTCTTTAAGATCCAAAAGAGTGAAGATGAAAACTTGGTTTTGGCCCCAAAAGAACTGTGATAGATTTTTCACAGCTGTGTTTTAGCTTTGTTAGTTATGGGCGCCCTGAGAACACCTGATGGATTTAGAGTGCAGGAAGAAAATTACTGCCACCATAGTCTGGTATGAGTAAGGGGTATAATTAAACTTCACCTTGGATACCACTGTAAATATGCATATTATCCCTTATGCCTGGCATCTTAACTAGAGTTTAATTTAGATTTCTTCAATCTCGTCAATTATGCTTGTCCTATATTTAAAGAAAATTAAAACTGCATTTGTATACCAACAATTTAATCTGAGCCTGAGATTGTGATACAAATTAAAACAACATAGTCGAAGCACTTTAACACTGAGTTATTAAGTAAAATGTTCTAAAAAGCAGACCTTTGTAAATAGAACCAATAGATTTTCAAATTCAATAAAGTAATGATTTAATAAAATGGAGGATTGCATTTGTGTGTTCTGATGTTTATGCTCTGTCTGCTTCTATAAAGTTTTCTGTTCCCCTTGCCTTGAAATCATTTCTACAAATATGTCACAATTTCAATTATTAAAGATTAATAATCATTTGTCAATAACTATATTGATGAAATTCTAATTTCTACCAGTACATTTATGATCTTCCCAGGCTTTTGTTTGGAATTACAATGACTTGGCAGTAATAAATGCCCTCACTATAATTTGTATAATTTGTAACTCCTGAAGCTTGTGTTTCTTTGAAAGTTGCTTCTAAAGCAAAACAACCAAAACTATACTCTATGTGCCTTTTAGTATATTCAGTATTAGAGCTAGTGTACAGAAAAGAGCAGCCATAAACCTTACATTAAGTCAAAAACTATTAGGAGAATTTACAATATTGACACCACATATTATAAACATGTTATAATACAATTCAGTAGAAAGGATAATAATCATGAATATAAAAATCATGAAAATAAATGACCTAATATATTATCTTCCAGAAATATTTGCCATTCATCATGTGGACACTTCTGGCCCATAAAAAAATCATAGAAATGTCTTCATTTCTAGAATGAACACAACATTCTCATTATTCATTTTTTGAAATGTCACATACATATGTGTGCATGTGTGTGTGCTATGGGTGTGTGATGTACATATATGTAAATGTGTGTGATGTATATATATATATGTATATGTGAGAAAGATGAATAAATATGTATATACACATATATATTTATATATACATATGTAATAGTGTGTATCTACTTGAATCCTAATTGTATATGACTTGAAATCATTTCTACAAATATGTCACAATTTCAAAAGCAGTGACCATAGGATAGGTCCAATACTTCCAAGAAAAATCTGCTTGTTCATCTCAGAACACTGTTAATGAGTCCTGTCAACCAATCCTTAACATAATCTATAGAATTAGACTCTCTTCTATCAATTCTGTTCACAAGGAAGCTCAGAATTTGACAGTAGAAACTCCATAAAGATTTTACTACTCATTTAACATCCAAATACATGTTCCTGTCTCTATATTACAATAATAATTTTGCAGACTATTATCTATCTTAGAATCTGGAGGATACAGACACTGAAGAAACACAACACACTTTCAAGAAGAAATCTAGATGCTACTATCAGGGATTTCATTACCTTCTCACTGAAAATTTTCAAATGAGGACTTCAACAAAAAAATTGTTAAAAATCAAATGGCATGTTGTAAAACAAGATTAAACATAGGAAATAAAATTTATTTATGTGATAAATATGCACAAAGTTCCTCTTGACAGAAGGCAAATGATATTTGAGATTTGGATTTATTCATTTTACTACTTTGGGTTCCTTTAATAATTGGCTGTTGAATTAAAACTTATGAAATATGAACGAAGACAACACCAATAGATACACTAATGTGAAAAGAAAATTTTCACAGGGCAAGTAAAGATTGCCAAAAGCAAAAAATTAGTCTTTGCCAGGGATGAGGCCACTCAATTGGTTATCAAAT
The DNA here is from genome assembly GCA_002335545.1 of Apodemus speciosus. NCBI lineage: Eukaryota > Metazoa > Chordata > Mammalia > Rodentia > Muridae > Apodemus > Apodemus speciosus. The sequence goes on from BDUI01004116.1 coordinate 52,172, forward strand.
TCAAACTGGTCACCCCTGAAATCACATGAAATCACAATTAGTAGACCCAGTATGTTGTGTGTATTTATGTATACATATACATGCATGTGTTACAATGTCCAATAAAGAAAAAGAGGACGTGAAGTTAAAGGGGACTGAAGGGAGAATATGAGGGTTGGAGATGAAAAAGGGGGAATAGATGCAATTCTATTTTAATTTTTAAAGTAAATACATTTTAAATGCAACTTGATATCAGGAAAGGATAAAAAAATACATCATGATCCTGAGCTCTGACCATTCACCTTCTATCACAAAGAAGAAAATATCCAGCATGAATCTACAAATAACTTCTTTGAAGCAAATATTAATATTTTGTTTCATATAAGTCATCTTTGAGTGGAGCAGACTTACTGGAGAAATTATCCAAGTACTCAATTAAAACAAAATGTATCCAATTCCATCAGTTCCACTCTGAGGATGATGGTGGTGGATTTTGGTTTGGTCTTAACGATGTTGTGATTTCCTTTTCCTTCTTCTGAAGTGGGGTGTGTGTGTGCACGTATTTCAGAGTATGTGGGTGCCCATGCATGAGTGTGTGCATATGGAAGCAGAGACTAACATCACCACGTGCCTCCCTCTGTCCCACTTCTTCATTAATTGAAACAAGGATTTTTCTTGAACCCATAACTTCCCAGTTTACTTAATGTGGTTGGTTTGCTTGTTCCTTGGACTCTCTGCCTCTGCCTTTGAGCTCCAGAGCATAGGCAGCCATCACAATATTTTCACTCAATATTATCATGGGTTCTGGGAATTCAAACTTCAGTCGTCATACCTGTCCATTAAGCACACTCTCCACCAAGTCACCTCTATAACTCCTTGATGTCATCCTTTTAGATTATGGATTTAACCTTTCTTTTTTATTTGTAGACAATGAGGATACCCTTTATGACACTTCCTTCCTAATACCCCATCCCTGAGTCTCTCCAAAATTCCAGTCTGGAAATGTACTTCATCTGCTTAAGTTTGACATCTCTCACACACACCAGAGTTCACTTTTCCCTCTGTAGATGACCTGTGAAAATTATAAGGTAATGAGACTCAGGTCCCATGGAGTCAAAATGGCATCCCAAAGGCTGAAGATTCTTAACCCAGGAGAAACAAGCAGCACTAAGGCTCAATGCTAATTGAACTCCAGATGCTTCTTTACCTTCAGAGGAGTAACAGTGATTATTAAACCTAGTTACAGAAAGGGGTGATGTCTCCTTTTTTTGTTTTCCTCCACAGGACCAAGAAGCAGGGAAAGTAAATGTCTTAATAAAAAGCATTCAGTGATAGAAGAAACTTGTTAGTATTAAGAAGAATGAAATGGGGGCTGGAGAGATGGCTCAGCGGTTAAGAGCCCTGGTTGCTCTTGCTGAAGACCTGAGTTCAATTGAATCCCAGGAATCACATGCTGCCTCACAGTCAGCCTTGATTCCAACTATGGGAGGGAAAAGTCAAATGTAAATTATTCCTTTACGTATAGTATTATTTTTACCCACAAGAAGTGGCTTCAATCCAGCCTGGATTAATAGCTCTGGGATATTTCTTTAGAAAATACACTACCTGTTGAAAAGACGAATTGTTACACTGTTAGCAATACAGTCTTTCCATGTAAAAGAACATTTCATCTGAGGAGCCTGTGATATTTGAAGAAGCAGAACGCATAGGATTAACTAGATAGGCACAGTTTCATCACTTTGATAGAAAACAAAGCATTTAATTATCTCTTCTGGGTAAAACTATGGCTTGGGGCAATATACTATGAAAAAAGAGTCACAGGAGACCCAAAAGATTGATTAAAAGTAGTCTGAGGACACAATACATAACTTTTAACTGACACTGAGGTCATTGGTCATATGCTGAACACTATATGGAATTACGTTTATCAATAAGAAAAGTACGCATGACCCAATTTAAACTTACTAATAAGCTGTTGAAAGATATATAAAAGGGACATATGGGTATGTTTCCCTGCCTTGCTCTTTCTAAATTTCTTTTATAGATTCTAATTCTCCCATGCCAGAAAAGCTCTTGGATCTATTGTCAAAGATGCTCCAAAGTACATTTGCTTTGGTATGTCAAATTTAAACTTACTGATTAAAACTTCTTTGAAAAGGTGTTTTTTTAAAAAAAAAAAAAAAAAAGCGGAAGGAAGGCTAGGCAGTGCTTATGTATACCATTAATCCCAGCACTTAGGAGGCAGATAAAAATGGATCTCTGAGTTTGGGGTCAGCCTGGTCTACAAAATAAGTTCTAGAACAGGCAAGGCTACAAAGAGAAACTCTATCTCAAAAACAGAGGGAAGGGAGGGGGAGGGGAGAGGGAGAGAATGAGGGAGAGGGAGATGGTTTGCTCAGTAATTTAGTAACATGTCTGTATTACAAGGAGGAGGAGGATCTGAGTTCCGTTTCCAGGACCAGTGTAAGCAGCCACGTGTAGTGAGTAGTCCTTTTAATTCCAATGCTGGGGAAAGGGAAATCAGTGCATCCTGGGACTTCCTGGCCAACCGAACCAGCCTATTTGCTGAACTCCAAGTTCAGAGACTCTGTCTGAACCTAAATTTTTCAATAATGGTTCCTGTCCTGATAAATAATGCTAGCCAATTAAAAAAAAAGAGGTCTCTATAAATTTGTTTCTCCATCCAGGAAATAACTGTGTTAATAGTTGAGCCCAAGCTAAAGCTAATTTTATAAAGTAACTCCATAACAGCAACTACTGTGATAAGACAAGGAAGACTGGGGGGATGGAAGTAAATGAGGGAAGGGAAGGAAGGAAGACAGGAAGGGAGGGAGGAAACAAAGGGAGGAGAAGAGAGTAGTGGGCACTGAGGAGGGGGCAAGGAAGAGAACAGAAGGGGAGGAGGAAGGGAGTCAGATCTTTGAGTGTAAACAAAAGCATTGAAGAAGTCTTTATGTCCAGGTGTGCAGACCTCTAATGGACAGTAGGATAATGATGGGCCACAGATAAACTATGATGCCAGCTAATCTTTTAAGTTTCCTGAAATGTTCCTATCCATGAATGGAATRAATAATTCATGGGTCTCCATTTTCCAAAGCTAGATTAAAACAGCAATGGTGTGCAGAACAATGGGATTCTGGCCGTAGTTAAACATTTATGGAATCATAACTATAAAGTGTGAAGCAGTTCACATACCCAAGCGGGTTATAGAAACATTTTTGACCTCCCACTATCCTCTGGGATGGCCTCTGCAGATTCCACTTTGCAGATGAAACCCCCAATTCAGTAGGTTGCCCCAAGTCATACAATGAATAATTGCTGGGTCTGAAATGAAATGTTTATCAGTCTCTCTGACTATCTATTCGGGTGCACGGTCTCTCATGGACTAATGAGAAAACTGCCAAACTAAAAGGGAGTTCTATGATCCGCCGGCTTCTTTACTACAGGACTTGAAAGAGTGACAGAAAATTGTTCATCAAAGGATAAAAACCAAAAGCATTCTCTCATCGAGACCAAGTCCCCTCACTTCTCTTCCCAGCTAATGATTCCTTAGTCGTGCCTACAGAGCAGTGAAAGACAGTCAGCTCCTTGAATAAACAGCCAGGAGGGAAACGAGCCCCATGCCATTTATTATCCCTGTTTATGCATCATGTAATGTCAATTAAGYCTCCCTCGAACAATCACAGAGGTAACTATTTAACTCTAATTTTGTTGAATWGTTAACAGACTTCTTTGTGTAGTTTGCTTCATAAATGGAGAGCCYGTGTCAACAATGAAGCCATGTGGCAACTTGGCATTGGGGCTCTGCTTCACTGGAGACGGAGAGGCAGGGGAACCCCAGCACATTTCCGATTCTACATTTGAATTTTTATTACGTGTGCTGACAACCCTTTAGACACAGAGTCATAAATCAGTAGGTAGTGCTAGGGAGCCACCTGCTGGAGTGACGGCTGCCCATGTCCCCACGAAATTAAATTCAGTAAATATTAACTCAATAATGAAGTTGTCAACTTCGGGATACTTTGCTATAAATATATATCTTACACATCTCACACACACACACACATGCACACACACACAGGCAAATGGGCACACTCACTTTCAAATATAATGGTGAGGTCTCATTACAAAGGAAGGCACAAACCTAACATGAAACAATAAAGAGTTAACATGGACGTTCTGAAAACATCACTCAAAGTTTTCAGTTAGATTATTTACAGGTTCCTGATTTCTTTATCTTCCATTGGTCAGTCTAACAATATCTAAATATGCTAGGTAAATGGCAACTTATTTAAACGATATTTTAGGCAACATTCAAATGTGTGTGTATGAGACAAAAACCGTGCACAAGCTGGACCAAACTGCTACTCCCAACCCCCTGCACATATGTAAAAGATGTGCAGCTCAGTCTTCATGCAGGTNGTGTCAACAATGAAGCCATGTGGCAACTTGGCATTGGGGCTCTGCTTCACTGGAGACGGAGAGGCAGGGGAACCCCAGCACATTTCCGATTCTACATTTGAATTTTTATTACGTGTGCTGACAACCCTTTAGACACAGAGTCATAAATCAGTAGGTAGTGCTAGGGAGCCACCTGCTGGAGTGACGGCTGCCCATGTCCCCACGAAATTAAATTCAGTAAATATTAACTCAATAATGAAGTTGTCAACTTCGGGATACTTTGCTATAAATATATATCTTACACATCTCACACACACACACACATGCACACACACACAGGCAAATGGGCACACTCACTTTCAAATATAATGGTGAGGTCTCATTACAAAGGAAGGCACAAACCTAACATGAAACAATAAAGAGTTAACATGGACGTTCTGAAAACATCACTCAAAGTTTTCAGTTAGATTATTTACAGGTTCCTGATTTCTTTATCTTCCATTGGTCAGTCTAACAATATCTAAATATGCTAGGTAAATGGCAACTTATTTAAACGATATTTTAGGCAACATTCAAATGTGTGTGTATGAGACAAAAACCGTGCACAAGCTGGACCAAACTGCTACTCCCAACCCCCTGCACATATGTAAAAGATGTGCAGCTCAGTCTTCATGCAGGTYCCCCCAAAACTGGAGCAAAAGCTGTTCCTAAATCTGTTGCCTGGGTATCCCCCCGACTCTTGCACATCAAGTCTCTGTGAGGCTAAGTGCATTCTCTCCCACTAAGGACAGACAAGGCAGCCCAGCTAGAAGAACATATCCTATGTGCAGGCATCAGCTTTTGGGATAGCCCTGCCTCCAGCTGTTCAGGACCCACATCAAGACCAAGCTGCACATCTGCTACATATGTGCAGAGAGGCCTATGGCCAGCCCATCTGTGTTCTTTGGTTTGTGGTTCAATCTCTGAAAGGTTTGGGGATTTTGTTTTTGTTTGTTTGCTTACTTTCAAAAAAAAAAAAAAACAAAATTGGTGGGATATTTATAGCGAGCTTTGTTATTCAAATTTCTGAGCTAAAAATAGCCACCTAGTTCCCTGCCTCTGCTGCACTGTAWGCATAGTGAACACCTAATTCATGTCATTTGACGATGTCTTTCTGTGCCTGGAAGGAGGCCATCTTAAATAGGGTATGTGTCCAGCAAGGAAACTAAGGGAAACAACATCCAGGAGATCCTAATCTGAACTTGTGCTGCTTGGAAAATATAGTCTCATTCCCTAGAAGCCGTTTGCTTTGTTCTCATTTTCTTTGTTCTTAAAAAAATCAGCATGATAATGGTTCCATTTCATTGAAGGTTCTGGTTAACTGAGGCAATGTGTGTATTTGTAATCAAGTGTTTGCAAGGTGGTGGTCACAATGTACTATAGATATGCAAGTATCATTCTAAAGTGATTCCCCCCCCCACACCCCACAACCCTGTAAACTAACTACTGTATATGTTTTTTACCACTTAGTTTGTTTCATAAAATCTACCTTGACACTCGTGGTCAGTCTTACCTTGAACCTTTTAGTGTTCACCAGTTTATTTTCTCTAACTCATCTGATACTCAGTCCAGTTTTAAAAGGCTGGATTCGTATTATCTTCACTCCCCAGATGAAGAAATGGACTTCAGGAGAGCTAAGTGAATTATCRCCCTCTGCATCCCAGCAAACACCTAAACAGAGGCTCCGATTCTTGATAAAACCACCCTGGAATATCCGGCTCCTTAGAGAGAAGCCAGCACTATTCTGTATGCTCACATATCTCACACTTATCATCCCATTTTAATTATCTGGTTTTCCACCCAAAGTCCACAAGCTTCTCCCCATCGTAAACTCTCAGAAGGTGGCATTGGAGCTGATATTCATATCAGATAATCAATATTGATAGTTGAATGAAAGTTGTTGAGGACGATTTTATTCTCCYTTAACAATATAATTTCATTCATATTAGGTTTATTTTATTTAATGTTTCATGAGAGTACACTCTTTTAGAATGAAAACAGGAAAGAAAATGGTACTTGTTAGATGCTCTTTGAAACTATGTCTAATGAAAAACTATGTCTTTGAAAAATACAATAATAGAATATATTTATGTTTAAGACCAACAAATGGAAGTGAGAGTAGTTATGGACAGTGCTTGGGTTCCTTAAAGTCCTTGGTGTAGAATTTTACATTGTCTCTGATGGTCTTTCACAGTCTCAACTATCCATCACCTCCATACAACAACCCTCAAGGTCACACCTATTACTCCTCAGTAACTCACTCCTTCTGAACTCACAAACCACACTCAACACTCCCTAGGTTATTTTCAAGAAAGTCATATAGCAACTATTTGAATAAGTGCTTATAAATGCCAGGTACTGTGTTAGATTCTGGATGTCCACAGTGAGCCAAGCACATTGTTCTGCTTGCATAGACTCTCAGGTAATAGATGAGGTAGACAAAAGGCACTGTCACAAAATCCCTAAACCAAGTAGATTCCAGGATAACAACAACAGAGAAGGATCAAATGGTTGTTGCATGAAAGATTGAAAGAATACATCATGCAAGGAGAATGAAAATGAACCAAAGAGCTCCCCACTAGGGAAACTGCTAAAAGCTTGTGGAACTAGAGGGTTGTATAGATTCCTGAATACTCTTGTAAGCTGCCCCTTAGTTTCTCTTATTAAGGAAATATGGATTTTGTTAATAAAAGGAAATATTGAGATACCATCTCAGGAGACATTTGGTCAATATATTTGGAGTCTTTCTGGGGTGCTTCCAAGTTTATGGCATCTTTCTAAATTCCCACATCTGCTTTAGCACATCTCTCTTGGAAATCTTCCATAAACTAATAGAGGGGTCATCAAACTGCAATATAGGCCATGAGCCAAATTCATCCCACTATGGGACCAAATTTGCCCATAACAAGTTACATTCGGTTTATGCTAAAATGATAAGCTTGAGTAGTTGCAATGGAATGTATGAACTGAAAGGGCAAAAAATATTTCACAACATTGACCTTGTAGAACACCTTGCCTGACTTTTGCATATTTTAACAAATCTTTCTCTAGGCTCTTTCTAGGAAAAGTTTGATATAAACAAACAAACAAACAAAAGAATGTATGATACATCAAAACTATTCCATTTAGAACAGTTTTGTAGGGAAAAAAAAAAGTCACAGGTCATGGCCAAGATCAAAGATGAACAATATGACAAAAGAATGTAAATACATAGGAATGTGGGGTGTAGGAGCTAAGAATTTCTCAGAAACCGGATGAGAACTTCCATATAACAGTGCAAGTTAGAATTTAAAGACCTTTGWCCATGCAAAAATAGCATCAGAGTGCTATGAATAAACCAGTGACCCTTCAGAGTTTTAGCATATTTATTTCAACTTGTGCATATTAGACTTTACTTTTATCTATGACATATTTCACCCTCCTTTCCCCTCTTCGTCCCCCTCCACCCTCTCCCCCTTGCCTCCCTTGCCTGGCTCAGATTTATCACATTGTTCCCTTTGATTTGGTTGATGTCTCACTGTAGCCCTGCTCCAACTGTTTCACCACATCTGTGAGAYTTAGGTTTCCTTAAAAGCTCCCCAGTTACTAACCTGAGCCACCCATTGGTTTCAGACATAATTCTTGGGTCTCAGCATGACTGACCTTTGTTGTCCTACCACACTCTGCGCATTAATACTGGCCCCAAATTGAAACTTGAATAAAGTTCCCTGGATTACAAAAGTGCCTAGGAATAGTGAAA
>BDUI01004117.1:46457-62010 GCA_002335545.1 Apodemus speciosus
TTACTGTCGTGCCGCCAAAAAGTCATACTAATAATTCCCGGCCTGCAGATGGAATCCAGCCACCATCTCTCTGACTTGAATTACATCTGAATTTAGGCGTACAAAACAATTAAAACGGGGAGGGGTTTTCTGGGAGGGGGGTGGGTGGGAACCTGAGTGGGCACGCATTCTGACACAGCTTAGTGGCTCTGTATTAGATATGAATGTTGAAATGTCACCCTGAGCTGCTTAAATCTAGGTCCATAGCTAGGGAGAGAGTCGGAAGTCTTCACGCACGACGAGAGAGAGCCACATGAGGCTGTGCTCTGCAGGTAACTGCAGGGAAGGGTGGGGACTTAGAAGATCAGTTTTGGGGAGTGGCTGTCCTGTTGACACACCCTTTCTTCCTAAACTCAGTGACTGGACATGATCTCCCCTATCCCAGAGGCCAGGTTGGTCATGAAGAAGAGGAGAGTCTCACTGTTTGGAAGACACAGTAACTACAGGTGCCTCCATTGCAGTGGCTGTAGAGCCAACGGTATGTGTGTCAATGGAAGTCTCATCAGAAATTAGAAATGGCATCTGATGCGTTTGCTTTCCAAGCAACAGAGCTGAGCAACTTACAAAGAAGAAAGAGTTTTTCTTCTGATCAGTTTCAGAGGTCCTGGCCCATGACTCATTGGCCTGTTACTTTGGGTGAGGTGGTACCCATGAAGAAACATGTTCTGGGGCAAAGACTCCCTCCTCTATGGCCAGGGGGGTGAAAGAAGGAAAAGAAATGTTTCAGGGCATGCTCCCCAAAACATAAACTCCCACTAGGGTGCATTTCCTAAATGTTCCTCCACCTTCTAATAGTGCCACCTGGAAACCAAACTTCTAAGATGGCCCATTGGGGACATTTAACAACCAAACTATAGTAGGGTTTCTCTGGCACCAGGTTGTGGTGTCTGGCTTAATCAAGCAAATGTCATGGGGTTGCAGATTCCCATACGGGACCTGACACCTTGTTGAACACTATATAGGGAACATACAAGGCTTGCCTCAGAGGACTGCTGGCCCTGTGAGGAGCTTGCTAAGTCCTAACCATAACCTCATGGGTTGGTCTACTACAGATGGGGAAGTAGARGTGCCRTGAAGTTGGGGAATTTGCCCAAGGTCCTCATAAGGAAGAACGCTGGCATCTCAGCTCTGTGCCTGGCCTCTTGGCCAAGATGCATGGATTCAAGACTGGCTGAGGAAGAGCTGGCTACAGAGGCAATGCTGTGTGAGCACTCTACAGYTATAGCCCTAGACGCCATGCTCTCCTGCCAACCTCAGCCTGTGCTCCACACTGAGCAGGTCTGAGTGACACGCACATCAGATATTGAGGTATGGTGTCACCATTTACYAAGCATCTCCATTYTCTCTRTGGGAYATGTTAAGAATTGTCCCCCAAGAAAGCCCTTCCCAGGTCTACTAGGAGAATAAAAGATGAGATGCGGTGTAAGGCTTTGTAAGCCAGGGACGGAGGGAGGATCTCTCTCAGAATTCATCCYAGGTCCCTGGCTTCTGCCTGCTGTGGGAAGAGGGTCAGCTCYGGGGGCTGAATCCAGGGGCTGACCTCTGCGGCATGTTCCAGAGGCTTTACCAACATGCTRGAGATTGGATTRCTTCCTAGAGCATCCAGTGTGACATCTGTGTAGGGACAGAGGTCATAAGCTCTCCAGCCACTATCTGAACTGTGTCATCGGAATCACAGCAGAAATGACATATCATTAGTTTCTCTCCCACGAGACCCTCTTAATCAGAGCCTTTAGATATCTCATCAAAGAGAACCCCCAATGCCCTCACTTGTCTTGCATGGAACATGTCCATATTTTGTATCTGTNATGTTAAGAATTGTCCCCCAAGAAAGCCCTTCCCAGGTCTACTAGGAGAATAAAAGATGAGATGCGGTGTAAGGCTTTGTAAGCCAGGGACGGAGGGAGGATCTCTCTCAGAATTCATCCYAGGTCCCTGGCTTCTGCCTGCTGTGGGAAGAGGGTCAGCTCYGGGGGCTGAATCCAGGGGCTGACCTCTGCGGCATGTTCCAGAGGCTTTACCAACATGCTRGAGATTGGATTRCTTCCTAGAGCATCCAGTGTGACATCTGTGTAGGGACAGAGGTCATAAGCTCTCCAGCCACTATCTGAACTGTGTCATCGGAATCACAGCAGAAATGACATATCATTAGTTTCTCTCCCACGAGACCCTCTTAATCAGAGCCTTTAGATATCTCATCAAAGAGAACCCCCAATGCCCTCACTTGTCTTGCATGGAACATGTCCATATTTTGTATCTGTYCCAAGAATACCTTCTTGGGGGGGTATGCTTTAGTTAGTGGGTGGGAGCATAGAGGAGAGCCATTGGTCAGCCATGTCACTGTGTGTCAGAGAATGTCTGTCTGTCCCTTTCCCTGCCTTAGTTGCCATATGAGTTGTCAGGCTGGAGCTGACAGGGCACATACCCTGCCTGGCAGCCCTTAGCATATTCTGTGGGTAGGCCATGCTGTGTGCCRTGTGCCACACGCTGTCTTCTGCACGAGTGAAGCACCCTCAGCAGCAGAGACACAGCAGATCTCCTGACTAACCTTCAGCCTCTTCACTTTTTATTTCTTCTTTTTGCAGTGCTGGAGACTGGGCTCAGAGCCCTCCGCAGTCTCAGAGAGGTGCTGTGCCACCGAGCTGAGCCCCCAGACCCGTATCTTAAGAAGCAGCAGCGTGCTCCTGTTCTACCCTGCTTGGCTGGAACAGATGCCATTGGCTGAGAACTCGCGTTTCATAATCATGCATGCCCTCAAAGGGACATGGAAACCTACCTCCCCCGTGCAGGACAAAGCAGCAGGAGGCCATTTCAGACTCTAGAGGCCTGAGCTGTGTAACCCAGCCTTTCAGGTTCAAGTGGGCTCTAAATTTGGCAAACACATTTGCCTGTCCCTAGAGAGAAAAAAATAAAACCCACTAGAAAAAAAAATACATTACACTGGGCATTATATTTGTGTGACGGAAATAACTCATTTTCATGACACACTATAATAATAGCAAATTATGGTACACAATGAACCCATTCTCATTAAAGTCTGTGTGGAGAAAAGCAAAGAATACAAAATGTATACAATTGTTTAAAGGAAAAATGCCATGTAATATAAAAGATACTCTAATAGCTATTTCTAATTGCAAAGAAGAGAAAATCACTAAAAAAWTTTTTTACAGCATCTAATTACAAAAAAAACCCAACTAAATAAGTCTGTATAAAATTAATAACTGAGGACTCTAAATGACTGTAATACCTAAAACCGCTCTTCCTCCAGCCAGAGACTGCCAAGCTGCAATGGATATTAACTCTCAAGAATCTGTTTGGCTGCAGTGTTAGTGGAGCCCCCTCTCCATCAGGTGTTCAGCTATCTGGGTTGGCACCGAGTGGTATCCTTTCGTCCTTATGCAACATTCTTGCTTGGGCATGATTATCATTTAGCCTTGGGGGAATCTGAGGCTCAGAGGGATACTGTGGGCTAGCATCAAGGGGTCATAGACAATGGCCGGTCCACAGTAAAGCCACGTACACCTATTGTGCCATCTTTATTATAAAGCTTATCTATTCTAGCTGGGGCAAACATCTTAGGGCCAGACCACTCAGCTCACCCAGAGGCCAGGACACGGCACTTGAATCTTTGACCTTGGCTTTCAAGATTTGGAACCCGTCGATTCGATCATCTGAGAACCCCCATCGCATGTGTGCTGTTGGGCAGGACTGTCCAGCTTCCTGAGAAGCCTGGCTATGCCACACCTTTGCAGAAGAAAGCATCCCTCTGTCCTCAGTAGCCAGTCTATAGCTACGGGGTAGTGTGGAGCAGAGGAAACGCTGGGAACAGGCAAATTAATGAGGGAACCGAAATGGACAGGTGGGCAGAGGCAGGTAAGAGGTGGGAGGTAGAGGCAGGTAAGAGGCAGCTATGAGGCTGGGGGTAGGTCAGAGGTACCCCTTCACAGGTAAGATCCCAAAGGCTTGGCAACAGGTGACAGGTTAGGCCTGTTCCAAGAATTCCTGCTTGGGACCCATGTGGGAGGTAGAATTGATAACTGAGATATGGACCCTGGAGGAGTCGGGCTTGATGCTGGAAGCAGGGGATTGATTGTGTTTGGGTATGCTGAGCTTGAAGGTTCCACCTGTATGTGGGGTTCCCCTTGGAGATCTAAAAGCCAGCTGAGTGGTTGCCAATGGGACTCCGGTTTCGTTGCTTATCTATTCTAGCTGGGGCAGACGTCGTTTTTTATTTGGGGATAGTCGCACTATGTCGGCTTGGCTGGTCTGGTATCATGTAGCCAGTGAAGTCTCCTGTCCCTGCCTCCTGATGGCTGGGGTCGCAGGTATGTGCTACCACACTTGCCTTTGAGATAAAACTCTGGGGTCACTGCTTCCAAGCCCACCACGAAGCTGCATTAGTTCCTCTGGTCCCCATGACAGTCAATAGACAAGTAATTCTACCAGATATTTAGGTCAAAACAAAAGAAAACAAAAACAAATGAAGTCACACTAACAACTGTGTGTCCTCGCCACAGGGGACATTCAACCAATCAGCACATCTCCCTACCTACCCACTGCATCCTGTTCCCTGCCGGAGCAGTGCCTACAGTGTACCCTACCACAGCGAGGCTCCCTGGGGAGTTCCACTTCTGCTTCAGGTTTCTGGAGTCTTGTACCTCAGCGGGTGGAATATTTTTACAATATAAATCAAATAATGTCGTGTGACTGTTCAAACCCCTTCCCTGGCTTTCTCTGAGATTCACTTTAACGACTTAAATTGTTCCTTTCCAAAATACATGTGGAGGTCCCACCCACCCCACCCCCAGCCACCCACTATATGACTTTATTTGGAAACGGGGGTCATTTTAGGTGTAAGTAGCGAAGATGAGGTCACACTGAGGTAGGGTGGAGCCTTAACCAGGTGCTCACGGAACACTTAGTCCCACTGAGAGACACTGTGAAGCCATAAAAGCAGAGAGTAGAGTGATCCAGACACAGGCTGAGGCTTGGTGATGCCACCAGGAAGTGGCACTGCAGTATAGATAGCTGACCCACTGAAGTGAGCCTGCTCGGCTCTGAGACAGAGGCAGTGACTTCCTGTTGTTTGAAGCCACACCCACTCAGCTTGTGGCGTTTTGTACTGCAGCTTAGGATACAGTTAGGCCAGAATTACCCAGAAGTCTCTACGGTTCATAAGACATCCCCCCCTCCCATCCCATGACCCTTGCCTGCTCATCTGAGCACAGCCTGTCACCTCTTCTTTCTGGGGATACCTGCTCTGGATAAAGCATATCCTGCCTGGCCACTGTGCTCCTGACTTGGACAGTTGTCCCCAACTGTCTTTAGAACCAGCCTTGCTCCTCTCCTCCAAATCTCCCCTCATGTCAGTCAGAGGCCCCTTCTCACCATCTTGCCTAGCCTGTCACAGTCCTATTAAGGCGCCCTTTCGTCTTCTCGCGTTCCCCAGCAACGGGCATTTCGCAGCCATTATCAAAACTCGATCTTGCAAACACCGCTCATAATTCACCTTCTACACTAAAACGTAAGCTCTCACGCTCAGTGGGCTTTGTCCGTCTGCATGTGGCATCTGTGACGAGGCCAGTGTATCGGTCACTTCTCAACAGAGACGACGAAACACTATGGCAAAGACAACTTACAGAAGAAGGAGTTAGTTTGGGCTTAGGGTCCCGGAGAGAGAGTCCACGTTGGCGTCAGAGGCATGGGAGCTGGAGCGGCAGCCTGAACAGCAAGCTGCGTCTTGAATCATGAACAAGAACCAAAGGGCATGGACTGGGAGTGGAGCAAAGCCCCCGAAGACCCTTCCTTCAGCAAGGTCACAAGCCCTAACAAGCCCACTCAAACAGCTAATCAGCCCCACCAATGGTGAACCAAATATGCAAATGCAGAGGACTAGGGAGAACATCCCATTCAAACCCTCACACCCTGAAATACTGGGGACCGTATATAATTTCCCACACACTACCCTCACAGCATGTTTGTGATAGACTTAATCCCCATCCCCACTACAGCCTTATTTATGCCCCCATTTAACAGATGAGAAAACTGACCACAGAGAAGTTGACAACCTTACCCAAGATTACACAGCTACTAGAAAATGGTAGAGGTAGAACTCGAGTGGAGCCAGCTGAATAACGATGCCTTGTGCTTTGTCACCGCCTGCTGCCGAGCCTGTGGGCAAGTGGGACTTGGCTCATATGTCACAGCAGCCCTGTGCTACTGTGACCCCCCCATACTACCCTCCCTTTAACCTAAACAAAGTAAATAGAAGAGAACAGTATGCATGCATCCCCAACATACCCCCGAGCCCCTAATGTTTCCTTTATATTCGTCCTGCTGGGGTTCACCTGGAAAAGGGTCTCACAGAAGATTGCTGATTTCTACTGACAGCACYGAAGGCCATCAGGGGTGTGGGTGACCAGCCTCGGGGTGGCTGCAGCTCCTTGGCCATACCATGAGGTAGGAAGCCTGGAACTGACCCTTCAATCCTCCAGGAAATTAGTTCCTTCCTCTTCTATGCCAGCCTCGTAATTCTGTACTCACAGAGCAGGAGTGTGCCACAGTCAAGACCCCTCTCTCTCTTTTACTGAGAGGGTAGAAAGGCAAAGGAAGCTGCTCACTCTGGCAAGCGTGTGCACCTGGCTGAGCGGGGCTATCTCTGTTTTTCACTGAGAAACCATTAACTAAATCAGTGTTCTCCTATGATGAAGCAAGACCCTTTGCTCACTCATTCTGGCCATGGTCTATACCAACTTCTCCTCCCTTGTCTTCTTGCCTCAAATCTTCAAGAGCAGGGGTGGCATCTTGTAACCGTATCCCCCCCACACCCTATATTAAAAGCAAACTCTAAGCCAGGCCTGGTGATGCAAGTCTGTAATCTCAGCACATGGACGGTCAGGCAAGAGGTACTCACCGGGGCTACATAGTGAGATCAAGGCCAGCCTGGGCTACTCAGCAAGCCCCCCCCCCTCAAAGATAAAGAGCGAATAGCTTTTTGCTCCTGATTTGGCACTATCATCTCCAGCCTGATTACTGCCACCTGATAAGGTGCAGCCTGGTCCTTCTGACTTTCGAAGACCACTGTCAGAAGCTATTAGCTGCCTCCTCCAGACCTCCCAGCTGAAGAATGACCTCACCTCCCTCCCCAGCCTTGTGTCTCTGCAAGATGATACTGTTGCTTGCTCACTGCTTGGTGACAAAATATTGTTTTACAGTGATAAACATCTCGTAAGACAATATTTGGAAAGTTATTATCTCAATGTCTCTGGTCGAGGACATAGAATTCTATCACCCACAGCCAGATCTGCTCTGCTTGCAGCCAGCTCTGGGGGCAGCTGGGGACAAGACACATGAGGTATTGAGGACTTGATCTTCTAGTGATTTTTTTTGCCATGATTGCTCCCCCACCTTAGACTGATCAGGATACAGAATTCAAGACAGAGGCCCGGACACTGAGCAGTGCAGGTGAGAGGACCCAGAGGAGGGGAATCTCAGCCTGGACGCTTGGGTGCTCGGGTCTTGGGGGGGACTAATGAACTTGTTCAGAAGGCTGTTAATGTTGGTACTGCCCAAGGCTGGTTTGGCATGATGGTTCTTTGAATCCCAACCCCAGAGAAGATCCAGCAGAGACTCTGACGCCTCTTTTTCTCACCTTACTTCCAAGCCAAATCATGCCCCAGACACTGATGTCTCCTCTCCATAGTTCCAGGAATGAGGACAAGAGGTCTGCAGGGACAGTGGAAGGCATGTTGGAGGCATGAGGTGAACACATCAGAAACTCTCCTTGTGGACTTCGAGGTTCGAGGGGGCTGATCTTTGTTCTATCAGCAAGAAGCTGAAGGATATGAATGATCTGAACTCTCTTGGAGGCACTTGGACAATTCTAGTCACTATAGATATATTCTCTATATAGAGAATATGTGTAAGACATAATACATTATATATCATAATATTATATAATATGTGATTTGATAATAAATACAGAAATGTTCTCTATAACCAAAAATGTTGGTTATAGAGGATATTCTGAGACGAAAAGACTTAACTTAGCTTCTGCCCATGTGTGGGGAGCCAAGAGGTCAACTTCAACCTCAAGAGGTGTTCCTCAGAGCCATCTACCTTGGTTTTGGACAGGGTCTTCCACTGGGTCCTGAGACTTGCCAGTTAGAGCTAGGCTGACTAGGCAGGGATTCCCAAGAGTCCACCTGACTCTGCCTAGCCAGGCCTGCCATTACGAGTGTATACCATCACTCCTGGCTTTTTATGTGGATTCCGAGGACCAAATCCAGTCCTCTAGCTTGCTTATGTAGTACTTTGCCCACTGAGCTCTCTCCTTAGCCCTCTCTAAATCCCACCATGTTGACAACTACATTCAGTTCCTAGTAGTTGGCTAAGTATGGATGGTGGGTCAAAAGTGGCCTGCTACCTATTTGTGCCAATAAAGTTTTATTTGAATAACCATGCTAATCCATTTACATATGGCCCATGCTAGTTTTAAGCTACAAAGGCCTAGCTAAGAGACCCCATCAGTGATGGTACAGGCTGAAGTCTAAAGTCTTCCCTTCCTGATCTTTTCTAGAAAGGATGCTAACCCCTGGAATACATCTATGATGAATATCTATGATATTCCTCTATTTTCTGTTTATAAAAATAAAATGTAAAAGACAAAGTTTTCTCTGTTGAATAAAAGAAACAGAGCCTGCTGTGTGTCCCTGCCCTCTGGATTCAAATGTTCCCTCCAGAAGAGAAGAAAAGGTAAAGAAAAGTTCATGAGGCTGGGAAAGTAGGGAAACTGCCTCACCAGCTTTATAAAAGGACTGAACAACTGCTGGGGGCAGAGAATCGGGCCAGCTGAGATGCAGAAGAGAGATTCTCAGACGGTGGAGCTGCCTGTTGGATGTGCAGAGAGCCCTGGGGTTACAGCTTCCTGAGTCTTCACCCATATTGGGGTAGGCGTTGGTGACACAGCTGTCTTTGCATCATTTCTGATGTTGTAATAACCCTTCACCCACACTCCTGTTAGGAATCCCAATGAAAGCTCATTGGTTCACTAAGTTGAACTTCAGTGCAATTATTACTTGGTCTACTGTAGGTTCCCTTTCTGGGAAGAACATATGTGTGTGTTATATTTCCCTTGCAAAAGTCTGGCACACAAAAAAAGTCTGTGTGTGTGTAAAGACTTACAAATGATCTACAAAGAAGATAAATTTATTTGTTCAGATCCACAAAAGAGAATTCACCAGAACTAGGTCTTGGGCTCCTCACCTAATGCTTGCTCCTAAACTGTGTGTCAGCAGCTGTTGACCACATGCCTTGGAGACTCACGGATGACAACAGGCTCTCAGAGCTGATGGAGACTGAGACTCACTTCCTGCACCTCGGCTCTGGTTAGGGTTGGGATGGAAGGGGGCTAGGGGCTTCTCATGACAGAGGACACAGCCGGTAACCAGTCAGCTCTCAAAGTTCGGGACCCTGAGGATGCTTTCTAGGTCGGCCTGACCTAGGTCAGCCATTAGGAAGAAGAGCAGCGCTGTCCACAAACTCAGACACACTGGGAAGAGGGCATGCTGGGACATATTGTTCTTTGCTGAATGAAGTTGGAGGCAGACGAGTTCTTCTGGGAGCTTCTGAGCTGGCTTGGTGGCAGTAGGGCTCGGTGGCGTGGGTGTACACGAATGGGAAGTCCAGAGCGAGGCTGGAGCTCAGTGCACCCTCTTCCCTTGCTTACCATGTCTCCAGGCTGGGACATGGAGAAGACACCATCCTCAGCCTTCCAACTGAACAGTAAGGATTGAGCCTTGGAGTGTCAAATACTTCCCTTAAAGGTGGCATTGGAGCCGGGCTCCTGCCGTGAAGCCAGAAGAGCAGAATGTGCTGCAAAGATGTGTATTCCTGGGAAGAGAACGAGGATGGTGTGAGTTGCTCTTTTAATGGTAAAGCCTACAGAGAGCAGCTCCATTGCTCAGGCTAGACCACAAGTGATAACCAACCTCCTCCTGTGTCTTTAGGAACAGCCCCTCCACRGCGWAACCCAGAGCTCTGCTGGGGAGATAACCACAAGATGATGCCAAGATACTTGGATGTCTCTTTAGAACATTGTAGACCATGAGAAAGTTAAAAACAAAAACAAAAACAAAAACAAAAACAAGCTTTTTTCCCCTCCTACCTTCCAAATGAAGGGGAAGAGAGAACTACACTTGCTGTGTATAAAGTTGTAGGAAGAGGAACGTGGGACGAGAAGGGGGGTAGCTGTTAGAAACGAAGCACAAAGCAGACCCATGGGCAGAAATTTCTGCCCACGAAGACTTCCATCGGTTCTCCCTGCTCCTCAGCTGCAGCTCTGCCTCTCCTCCCCCCCCCCAACCCTGGAGCATGCTCAGATTCATGCCGACATTCCGAGAGTACCCAGAACCTAGAGGAAGGGGAAGCCAGCCGGGACCTAAGGTAGAGAGAATCCTGGTTTCTGTTGGAACGAAGGAGACCCGTGTCCCCGTCCACAGTGATAGCATAAATTTCCTATTCCAAGACAGAAATGGACAGTTTCATTTATTTCGGACACTTTTCTTAAAGAGAACAAGACAGTTCAACAAGATAATGCAGGGTGTGCATGGACCTGAGAAAATTGTGAAAAACATTACACACACAGGCACGTGTGCATACGTGAACTCAAGTTTGGGATAAATAGGCCAGGAAGAGGAAGGAAAGAAATCTAAGAATTAGTCAGAATTTCTGACCCCTTCAAGTGATTTACTGGGCAATGAAGTCCAAGCAATGCCCAGTAAACTGTCTTTTACATGCCCAGAGGACACCCTGAGTTAGGGACCTGATGGGTGCCAGGGTGCCTAATTGCAGACCCACGCCCCTTTCCTCTCTGTACCATGCAACTTCTGCTTCTAAAAGAGTGCATCTGCACGCTCTTGCCTGTTTTGCTGGAGACCTGCCCCTGAACTGGATCTTAGCTCCGGTAACAGCCCGTGCCTGTGGCTCAGAGATCCTTTCTAAGCCTATTTTAGGCATTTGATTATTGCCTGACTAATAATAGGGACTCATTTTGTCAAAGAACAGACAGGAGGATGTAGTGTAAATCGCAGTGTATAATTGCTCCATGACTACCATTGAAAACTCCCGGTTACTGGAGTAAGAGAATGTCTTTCTTAGGTGCAAGAAGCTATTTTTTTCATGTAATAATAATTAGTCTGTGAGAAAGCAAGTGGAGAAACCCACCCAGAAAGCAAAGTTAAAAGAGAGAGAGAGAGATAGAGAAAAGAAAAAGAAGAAAAGAAGCCGAGAGAGTGGGGTGGAGGTGGGTATGAGGGGAAAGACAGAGGTTCTGCGTCACCTGTTGGAATCTCAGCCCTGGGGGAAGCAGTTCAGTGAGGGTCTGAAATAACCCTTAAAGCAGTGCATGACCAGGGACAGCTTGGGCAGTGGCGAGGGCCACTAAGGAACAGCCTGTAGAGCCTCTGGGCGGTGAGCCCTTGTACCACCAAGAGAGCTCAGAGGAGTGTCAATATTCCTGCCACTTACCCCTGGAGCATGCACAGGCTTGAGAGTCTCTGGACAAAACCATTGGGATCAAAGTCATTGGACTCCCAGGATAGCTTTTTGCTCCGGGTGACAGCGCAGTGGCAGCTGGGAGAATCCAAGCTATAACAAGCGCTTCTGAGGCCCCAGCTCTGGGGTCTGGGGTCCACGCTTGATGTGAGCAAATGGAGCAACTTCCTTTCTCCTTTTTCTTCAGCCGGGGACCCCACCTCGTATTTAGGATGGTCTTCCCACCTTCATGAACTTAATCCAGAAAATTGTTCAGAGGCATGTCCAGAGACTTGTTTTCTTGGTGCTCAGTTCTGTCGAGTTGACGATAAAGATGAGTCATCTCACAGGCTCTTCCAACAAAATCAGGATGGCTTCTGACACCAGGGCTTCATGGTCAGTAGGATCCCTTCACGGTTCCTCCCCGACTGGCTAAGGCTCTTCTCTTTCCAACCCACTCAATCTTTATCTTGAAGGAATCTGTCCTCTCTTGGGGAGCCCATCCCCCCATTTTCTGCCAGTAGCTTTTGACTACTGCTGAGATCTTGGCTTAGTTCATGTTCTTTCTTTCTTTCTTTCTTCTTTTTTTTTTCTGAGACAGGGTTTCTCTGTATAGCCCTGGCTGTCCTGGAACTCAGTCTGTAGACCAGGCTGGCCTCAAACTCAGAAATCTGCCTGCCTCTGCCTCCCAAGTCCTGGGATTAAAGGCGTGCGCCACCACCGCCCGGCTGGAGATCTTGGCTTAGATATAACTTCCTGCAAGAGATGCTGTCTTGATCTCTTTGAAAGAATTCCTAGTCTGTAGACCCCTGGTGAGAGCTTTGCAACAACTGTGTATACCCCTCCCTCTCCTGCTCCGAAACCACTTCCTGTTGGTCACCTTAGATTAAAGGCACTACCAACTCTCAGTGGCCCTGGCATAGTCAAGTTAGGTGGTAAAGTTCGTGAGTGGGAGAAACTAGATGAGGTCAGGAGAGAAGCGGGGATGGGGCAGGGAGGAGAGAGCAGAGGGAGGGGGAGAGAGAGAGACAGAGACAGAGAAACAAAAAAAGAGAGAGACAGACAGACAGAGAGAAAGAGGGATGGGGAAGGAGAAGGAGAGACAGAGAACTTATTATTCAAACTGTTGTCATTGAGGGTGTGTTCTTCAAGGTGGCCTTATCTGATACTGTCAAGAGCAGTCAATTATGTTTTAAAAATGCATTTCTAATGTTTAAAGGTTGTCTAAATACAATTCCATACTTCTAAAAAATCTGTATGGATCCAACAAAACGCACCTGGATTCATGACGGGTGATTGCGGATCTAGGTCCAGTATGCATCCCTGGAATCATGTCTGTGATGGTTTTCAGCACTTCGGCCTATAAAGAAGGTGACAGAGTCGTACTGAGCAAGGCCTGGCCTGGCCCTGGCTGCCCCTGGGAACATTCTGCCCTTCCTTTCTTCATTGTCCAGGCTCAGAAGGGAACAGAGCTCCAGCCTGAGCATCTCACCCCAACCTGACGTTGACCCGTAGCTGGCTTTTGCTCAGATCTATGTAGTTCTTATCCTCAGGGTCAGAGAAAGAGGAGACCAAGGCCTTACCTTAAGGTCCTGAGATCCTGAGGATTCCATGCTAAGTGCTGGGATGCGTGGAGGCTGGAAGAAGGGGGTAACCATGGCAGTGTCTCCAGCTGTGTCCTCCCCACAGCTGGCTCACCCTCCCCCATTCCATTCTGAGAACTCCAGGAACTGGACACTGTAAATGTGGGTTCCTGCGTACAAAGTATCTGTACATTGACTTGGGGGCACAACAACCTCCAAGGACCTCTCAGTAGAGCATGGCCAATCTAAGGAGGGAAAGGAAGACAAACCAGGCCTGGGGAACTTCCTTCTTCACTTCATGTCTCTAGGCTACCCAGAGACAGGGTTACTTAGGCCAGCATGACCAACCTCAGAGGAGCTGGGGTGTAGCTTGGGAAGCACTTCCTTCCAATTCTGTGAAATGCCAGCGGGCTGTTAGGTAGCATGAGAAGGCTTGTTCTCTGGGCTCTGCAGCACCCTTCCTGGTTCTAACTTTAGGATTCTTTGTTCCAGCTCTAAGATACTGAAGTGGTCCCAGCCAAGGAATGTCCTAGTTGGGGTTACTATTACTGTGATGAAATACCATGACCATTGCAAGTTAGTAGAGAAAACAGTTTATTTGGCTTACACTTCCACATCACTGTTCATCACTGAAGGAAGTCAGGACAAGAATTCAAACGGGGTAGAATCTGGAGGCAGAAGATGTGGAAGCAGAGGCTACAGAGGAGATACTTACTGACTTGCTCATCATGGCTTGCTCGGCCTGCTTTCTTATGGAACCCAGGATCATTACCCACAATGGGCTGGGCCCTCATCCATCAATCAGTAAGAAAATGCTATACAGCTAGATCTTACGTAGGTTTTTTTTCAATTGAGGTTCCCTCCCTAGCTTGTGTCGAGTTGACATGAAACTAGCCAACACAGGGCACATAAAGTGAGATTTCCTGTCTTCTTGTTCCTGCTGAATCTTCACTGGAGGAGTCTCTCACCCACTACAAGAATCATGTATAGACAGACCACTTCCACAAACATAAACGCCAAGGAGAGGAGGCCAAGCACATCAGCTTTGAGGCAGCAAGTCCGTGAAAGGTTGGGGAGGGGGACCCAGAACTGCCTCTCAGTGACAAAGGCTGTGTGACCCTGAKAAGCCACCGGGCTGCTCTCACTGACGCTCTGGGTGATGAATCTGTGGTTGCTCACAGAGGTTGCTCAGCACACACTAGGGGCTTAGCACAGCACCGGGTACAGTAGACRCGCTCCACACACAATGGCCTGTGCAACTGTTATAAACATCACCCAGCAAGGCAGCTCCTGAAGATGGACTGCATTGCATTTACAGAGTTACCAAAAGTCAGGCCTGCCACATTGCTGGTAACTCCAACTGGGAACAAGAATCAAGTCTTTTTTTTTTTTTTTAAGAGACGTGTGAGCAACGCTTTATTTTTACAGATGTTCACACAGCATCCTTTGTGATGGGGAAAAGCTGAAAGAACCAAGATATTCAACAATAAAGGCATAGTTGTTATTAAGAGAGACTTGCCTCCCACTTTCTGAGGGCTTCTTCCATGCTGTAGACACGGGAGCGTGCTGCCTCATGATCCAGGGTGGGTTCTGTTAGCGTCCTCTAACAGGAGGATGGGAAGGGCAGA
The DNA here is from genome assembly GCA_002335545.1 of Apodemus speciosus. Lineage (NCBI taxonomy): Eukaryota > Metazoa > Chordata > Mammalia > Rodentia > Muridae > Apodemus > Apodemus speciosus. The sequence goes on from BDUI01004117.1 coordinate 61,240, forward strand.
GGAATGTTTAATTACTTATCACGCCACTGTGACCATATATATGGGACAGAAGCAGCTTAAGGGAGGAGTCTATTCTGCCTCGTAGTTCAGAGGTAAAGTCCATCCCATAGGAAAGGCTTGGTGGCTGCAGTGGGTCAGTCATGGTAGAGCTGGGGCTGATCACATAGTGGAGCCACATAGGAAGGAGAGAGCTAGGGCCAGAGCTGGGAAATGCAAAGAGAGGCAGGTCTATTGGCTGCAGGCAGTGGGTTTGGGAAGGCAGTCTGGAGATTGGAGTCTACCCTAAGTCGCTGTTTGCCCTGAGCATATTTCTCCCCCTAAGCTGGAGTTTTCTRTCTCTGAAATGAAAAGACTTCGCACCAGCRWCCCTCCAAGACAAGGTGTGGATGAGTGMTGAGCAGAGAGGGTAGTCACGTGGGAATATTAGCACTTAGGCCATCATCACAGGGTGTGGGGATATGCTATCCTGTCTAGGACTCCATGGTGSCAYGGACACCWGTGCTCACCATGACTCTGTTTATCCTTCAGTTCTCTGCTTCTCTTCACCACAGCCTGAGGATGAGTGGAGTCYACTGCCCTTGGGTGCCCAGGAGACCATGGCCTTYGTTTATCTGCATGTAAGAATAGTGACAGGATTATCTCTCGATGTTTTAATTTTAAAGCTTAGCCCAAGGAGGAGAGAGGAGATGGATTACATGTTGACAAACCCTTTTAATTCGAAACTCCTAATATCTCCACTTTGGAATGCCTGGCTTCCTACCAATAATATCA
>BDUI01004119.1:10006-21524 GCA_002335545.1 Apodemus speciosus
CCTGCCTCTGCCTCCCAAGTGCTGGGATTACAGGCATGCGCCACCACGCCCGGCTGCAAGCACTGATTTTACAAGTACGATCCTCCAAAACAATTCTAGGAATTCAACAATTGTGTAATATGATTGTCCAAAAGAAATTATCCATATTTGCACATAAATACCAAGTCAATGTTAAATATAAGTACCTATTTCTGATAGAAAAATGAAACAAGTAAAACCACAAAATAATTTCTATGTATTAGGGATTTTTTTTCAATATTACAATTATTTGCAGAATTATCTATTGGGAAAACTCTCTCTCTCTCTATCTATATCTCTATCTCTATCTCTATCTCTATCTATATCTCTATCTCTATCTCTATCTCTATATGGGTGAGAGAGATGTAAAGTTCAGACACTAGAGAGATGCTTTAGTGGTGGAAAGCACATGTAGCTCCTTTAGAAGGCCCAGGTTCAATTTCCAATACAACAATGTGGCTAACAACTGTCTATAACTCCAGTTCCAGGGTATCTGATGCCCTCATCTGGCCTCTGTGGGTACCAGTATGCACTTGGTATGCACTTGGTACACATAAATACATGTAGACAAAAATCCATATATGTAAAATAGGAATAAATAAATATATTTTTAGACAATATTTTTCTATGTGGCCATGGGTATTTCAGAACTTCCTATATAGACAAGGGTAGACTTGAACTCACATAGATTCACCTGTTTCTAGCTTCCAAGTGCTGATTAAAGGCACATACCACCATACTAAGCTAAATAAATGTTTTTAAAGAAAATTATTTTCTAACATCTATATGCTTGAAATGCTTAAGTAAGTTATCATTTTGTTAGACTTTCCATGCAAACCAACAGAAATATAATGGACAAAGTATCAACTTATAGTAGCAAAAAGAAAAAGTGTGTGTGTGTGTGCATATGAACATATGTGTGTGTAAAACAGTTTATGTTATTAAATGTATACTGTATATAAACTTATTAAGGTATAATACCCAAGTACATATATGTCTCTTTGTATCATACAAGTATGATGCATCTAAATGTTCACATTAACTGATTTTGTCCTTGTGCAATGCTAAGCCATGCTCCCCATTACCTATATACCTTTAAGATTTCTTCTCATTCATGACCCACATTAAATCTACTATATTCTGACATGAATTCCATTGTACTTACTTTTCTTTCTGGTAACTAAAACTTCCCCTATATCAGTTAAGTCTACTTAGCTGGTTTATCGTGTGCTTCCTCTGGAAAACATGCCATCATGATTTGAGACTATCAAATCAGTATCCTAAAAGAATAATTGTCTTCACAGAAGTAGTCACTAAATCTATGCAGAGGATAAGAAAATTGACAGTCAAGGTTTTGCTAACTAAGAAGAGAAAGGAAATGGCCCACAAAGTTTTTCATACTTCCTAAGCCATTGTTTCATAAGATGCAGCAGGCCTGAAACCAATCTTACAGTTAGCTGCTCCCTTCCACGGCTGCACATCTGGGGATAAGTTAGATATTTACTAATGCAATGCTAATGAGACCCACAGGGATGATGGGAATGAAGATACCTTGTCTGGTTCCAAGGAGAAATAAGGTACAATCTACCATGGTAGATACTGGTCTAGTTTGCTGTCTGTTGCTACGCTACGACCAAGAGCAACTTGCGAAGGAAAGGGTTTAGTTCAGGTTTCACTTCCAGGTAACAGTCCATCATTGCAGAAAGCCAGGGCAGGAGCTCACATCAGGAACCCAGAGGCAGAAAAAGAACAGGAGATCACAAAGGAATATTACTTCCTGGCTGCCTCCCCTGGCTCATGCTCAGCTAGCATTCTTATACATCTCAGGACCATCTGCCTACGGATGGTGCCATGTGTGGTGGGCTTGGCCTTCCCCCATCAATTATCAAAAAAAGACAATCCCTCACAGATATGGTCATAGGCCAATCTAATCTGGGCAATCCCCCAATTTAGACTTCTTCTGCTAACTCAGTACTGTGAAATTGACAGCTGAAGCTAATTAGGACAAATACCAATGTAGGTCCCATGATTTCTGACATCTAGAACCAACCTCCACCTCTTGTCGTTGCCATGTCACCACCCATCCCATCACCACCAAAACGATACAAAATATGGACTTGAAGGAGGAGTAAGTTAATCTTAATTAGATGCATTTAAAATTTAAATACATATGTATCAAGCATTCACTACATCTTTATTTCCTGTCACTGGAAAGATCTTAAAAGTGAAAAGAAAAAAATACAGTCAACATTTTGTCCACATAAAGACAGCATCTGAAAATATATTCACTGAAGACAAAGCCTCAGTAGGTGCACAGAGAATACATGTGTCGGTTCAAGGGTGCATCCAAAAAAATGCATTTTGGCTCAAATTTATGAAATTTCACATGGAGTACTCCACAGGGAATAGTAGGGGAATACACTTTACTGTCTGTCTTGAAGAGATGGGAGGAAGGATGGGAGAGAGTGATCACTTTTGTGATCTACCATTATGTGCAATATGCTACTGTGTAATTATGAACCATGGCATTTCAAATTTGCTAGTCCCTAGGTCACCCACATCCACAGATAGAGGAAATAGGAGAAGTTAGCAGCAGCAGTCTCAAATCAATAGCTGGACATTCAGAGGTAATAGTAATAGAAAACATGTGTGCTGCAGGTGCCTGACAACCAGAATATCCTGCTGAGGATGATGGCAAAACATTCTGACAAATTATAAGTCAGATATAAAAGTTTACTTCCAGTCTGCTTAACTTTCTTTTATCTCTCTTAGGATATTAAAGCCCAATTGATTTATACAAAATATGGATTCCCTTAAAACCAGTCATCAGTCTAGATACTAAACCACATAGTCACTCTAATTATTTTCCATATGAATTGATTTTTTTGTTTCTTGATACAGGGCCTTTTGTAGCCCCAGCTGGCCTCTAACTAGTTATGTAGCTGAGGCTGGCCTTGATTTTCTGTTCCTACTGCCTCCCTCTTCGATGTGGTGAAATAACAGGTGTGTACTACCACTCCAAGCAATAATAAAGAGTATGAATGGACTTTGGGTATCTCTATTTCTAGTCACTCACAAACGAGTTTATCATAAATCTCTTCCAAAAAATCAGTAAAGCTCAAATTCTAATGCTAACATCTTAACAAGTGGGTAAGAAAGTGAATGCTTCCTCTGTATAAGGAGTTTTGAGACAAGGCTAGTGTGATTAACTTAAACTGAATAGTAATGTTGGCCCATATTCTACTTCTGTGGGTTATTCCTACAGAAGGCAGGTCGTTTATTACAACTTGTAGAGGATTCCTGGAAACCTAACTATTTCTCTGGGAATTTTAACTCAAAGATAAAAATTTTGGACAAAACTTTCCTATTTATTCAACATGCACTGCCAGGTAAATTGGAAGCTTCATAACTGGCTGAACATGGAAGTCAAACAGCTGTTACACTTGTTTCTATCTCCAAGCTGGTTCAATTCCAGTTCAATCTGTCTAGGTCTAGAAAGAATGAGGTTTTCCCAGACAACCAGATCCAGGCCTGATAGAAATTTACATCTGCAAGTGCTTATATTCCTTCAGCCATTCCCCCAAAGATAGACCTGGTTAAGTTTCCAGAAACTACAGAATTATGGCAATTCCAGGAGCCTTCTTAACAGAAATTGCTTAACTTCTACTCCCAAGATGATTCACTAGGCCCCAAAGTGGTAAAAATGTGTGTGTAACTCACTTTCCCATCCTAGAACACTGTTGCTCTGGTTAATCTTCCGGTATCCAAAGTAGCAGAAAGACAGTACAAATATTTAACAGCTCAATTTTAGTAGAATCCTAGGTTATCTTTGTCAGTCACATGACAGTGTTGTACAACAACATTGAAATACTGTCTATGAACCCACTCCCCCATGGACTTGGATCTTACAGGTCCAAGTGTCTTACATATGCACTCTATAATCACGAAAAGAAAGTTCCTCTTTTCCAGCATAATTTTGTGACAATAAATGAGGCCTATCGAAGAGCAATTTCTAATATTTTGGTCGACGGATCACTCCACAATAAGAACTACAGCCTCTTTGCAGCCCCTTATGGAGTGTCTTTTTTTATTTGTTTTTTGTTTTGTTTTGTTTTGTTTTATAGTAAAGATGCTTTGTTGAAATGCTCAGGTACTGAATGCCAACATAGAACCTACCTAATAAGACAATTGAAAATGTCTGGTAAATGACTGATACAACATATTGCTCTACTGCAATGCAACCAGTTTTTCACATAGGTACACTGTAAAATCTTGGGTTTTGAAGGAGCTCTATCACTGGTCAACAGCCAAGCCTAAAATCTAACATACTCCCACTTTTATTGTCTGATTCTAAATAGTTGCTTTGAGAATCATATCTCTAGTGAACTTATATTTCATGTGTGGCAAACATTTTAAACATTTTTTTCATTGATATGACCTCAAATTTGTAAATTGTTTGAAATATCCTCATATACGATAAATAACCTAGGACTACTCTTGGTTCCCTGGTAGCTTAGAGACAATACAGAAGATATATTGTAAAAATCACTTTCATGTGGAAGTATCTGTACTGCTATCACCAATGTAAATAACATATTAGAAGCAAAGTTACAAGCCAGCAGACAGACCCAACTTCCATCCTAAGAGACTCCAAACAACCTGCATCCATCTCTACGTGACCTGCACTTGATCATCAATTGAAGGAACATACCATGACTACACAGACCAATTGTCTTTCAGCAAGATTTTTCCTTCTGCTTTTTCTGCTTGTTTCCAGACCAGGATAGTATCTACTTACAAGTTGTCTCAGTTGCTTCCTTCTGCTGGACCAGTCACTTCCAGAGATCCCTTTTCACTGCCACAGCAAAAGCGAACAGCACAATACCTGGAAAAGAAGATGTAAGCATCAACCAATTTCTCAAGCACAGAGAATGTATTAGTTTTATAGTGATGCCATACCAATATTACAAATAAAGTGACTAAAACACAAAAATTTTACTGACTCCATGTTTTGCAGACTAAAAGAAATAGATTATAGATATAGAGCCATGTCAACATTTAATTTAAAACAATGCCCACAAGCCAGAATGGAGAGGTAGGACTGGTGCTTACATCAAATCTTCACCCTTGAGTTCTAGTTTCCTTGGGGTTGGGAAGGTGCTCTGCAGGCTAACAAAAGAGAACTGCAGGCACCAACCCAGTTATAGACCCTTTAACCTACAATCTGTCCTGCGTGCAAGATGTATTGGGGCAATGGTGGCACAGAACTTGTGGGAGTAGCCAACCAATGTCTGATTTGACTTATGGCCCATCAGATGATATGGAAACCATACCCAACACTTCTTGGGTGACCAAGAACAAGAGACTAGATAGTCCATGGACCTAGTGTAAAACCTAATACTACTGGTATTTTTAGAAAAGCAGTGATAAAATTACTCCTAATGCTATTCTGCTATATTCATAGATTAGTGCTTTATTTAGCCATTCAGCCATCATCAGAAAAGCTTCTTCCATAGCAGATAGGAACAAATACAGATACCYACAGCCAGACATTATTCAGAAGCAGGTGGATCTTGAAACACACAGCTCTAATAGGATGTCTCCATCAAATCCTTGGCCTTAGGATTCTGGTAACCCCACAAGAGGAGACAGGTAGCATATAAAAGCCAGACAGGACCCCCAGAAGAATAAGGCATCAACTAAACAAGGCACATATGAGCTCACAGAGATGGAAGCAGAAAAACAGGACCTACATGGGTCCTACACACACACACACACACACACACACACACACACACACACACACAGATTTCAACTTTGAATGTTTATGGATTCCTGAACAAGTGAGTCTTTAACTCTTGTGCCTGATCCTGGGACTCTTTTTCTACTATGGGTTGCCATGTCTAACTTCAGTAAGAACTTCATCCGACTGTTTTATTTTGTCATGTTTGTTGTTAGCCATTAGAAGCCTGTTCTTTTCTAATGAAAGACAGAAAGAGACTGGATCTGAAGGGATGAGGAGGGAGAGGATCTGAGAGGAGTAAAGGTAGGGGAAACTATAATCAGGATATATTATATGCGAAAAGAACCTATTTTAAACAAAAGGGAGTAAAGGGAGAAATTACATGCCAGTATCTCTGGTGGAACAAAGATGCAAAAATTCTCAATAAAATACAAACAAACAACAAAAAGAAGGTAGCCATTTCAAAAGGAAGAAATAATGGCATTTTAAATAGGCTCTGTTTATAGAATATATTCACTTAATAACCAACAAACTGTATCCATAAACTAGTTATCTTTCAATTTTTAAATAAAGTTTAGGCATGTTTAGCCCATAGTCCATGGGCCACATGCTTCTGAGGATAGCTATGAATGTGACCAACAAATATAAAATCATAAACTTGCTAAAAACATTGAGACCTGTGGGGGGGTTGGTAACTCAAATGCATAGTTGTTGAGTATGAACTTTGTAGACAAAAATGTCATGTCATGATGTTGAAATATTAGACACACACGGTAGATAGAATTATTACATTTTATAAATAAATGTCAAAATATATGAGTAGTTTTCTAAATAATGCTATAAGATCTTGTCTTCCAAAGCCATTATGTGCACAGTTGCTGGGGTGTGAGTGTTAGAGGCTGAGGGCTGGACGGCAGTCAGCAGATCTTTACTGTCTGACACACCCCTCCCATCCTCATAAAAATATTACGTGGACTTTAAGTTTCTGGAAACATTGTCTCCATTCTTAATTACTGTCAACTATTTGAGATTTGGTTTTTCTTTTTTCTCCACAGCTATTACCCTAAGTTCTGCCCTCTTTGGAGTCAAATAGTCTTCATTTGGATCCTTACTCTAACGCAAAAGACTCAACTCTGGGTAAATAATTTTCTCTCTTTGAAGCCCAGTTGTTACCGCACTTGATTGACATTCTCACTCTCATCCTAAATGTTGGACTTAACTACATAGCCTTGGCACACAACTGTCAGTTCAAAATTATTGAAAGCACAATTTATGGAGTCATGTAAGTCTAATTTGAACTCTCAATAGCTGTGTGTGTGGTGAATATATTTTTTAATACAACCTATGTTCACTTCCTCATGTGAAAGTGTAGGTAATAACAGTGACGCTCATAAAGTATGTGGAGAATAAGATGAAATGCTTAAATTAAGCATCATAGACAAGAAATATACTTGTGGCTTAGGGATATAAATACTAACTGGCTTTCAATGTCTATAGATCTCTTATATGAGTGGTTAGGATATTATATAACTATAGGAACTATGCTTTTAAAATTTTTCAAACTCTTTTTTTTTTATATAACTAGATCTTTGCTGCTCAAAGTTGGTCAGACTACCAATAGCTCCAGCATCATCAGGCAATTGCTTGGAAATTTATCCTGCCTGCCTCCATCCCATACTTAGTGGTTCAGAGTCTATATTTTTAAAGGAGTTTACAAAGATTTATTTCCAAGAAGAAATGGTGAGAGTTCATCTTTTGTCACCATTTGGTAACTGTCCTCTTCTATCCATGAAATATATTCTCAAGTGAAATAAGAAATATTTTTTGCACAGGAGTAATGATGAAACTACTATTTTTTATGTACCATCAATACAAGAATACCGTATGCCAGAATATAGATTTTATCCACATCCCTTGTTACTAAGAAACACAATGAAGCTGAGAGTACAAGTAATTTTTAAGGCTTCCCCAAGGACCCTGAAGAAACATACCAGGACTGAGTTTCCAGCCACCGCCTCCAATTCTACACATAAATCTGTTTTTCAGCTTTCTTAGATGCCAGAGTGGAATTCCTTCTCTCTAGCCACTCAGCCCCTATTTACTACCTAGTTCTGCTTTCCTGATTATTTCAGTTTTTTGTTCACCTTGAACTGAGGATTTTGACAATTACACCTCCCAACTGGATATGATTTTTGAACATAAATCTAGTTTATGCTTCCAAAATACTCCATGTATAATGTTTTCATAAATTTTGAGAAAAATTCCATTGTTTCAGGTAAACAACACAGTTCTAAAATTAAAATATTGAAGACAAGGTTTATTTTTACCCCCAAAATGCCATTAATTTTAGATATTATTAATATTTACAGTATTAATATAAGAATAAACACTGTGTGTGGTTCCTCAAAACAATCCACTATAATCTAAATAACTTAAGTATCTATTAAGGCCAAACACAGTTTAACATATATAATGTATTTTTGCCTACATATCTCATAATGATTTTCAGAGCATATGTATATGAAAATGTAGTTTGTTGGAAGGTTAGCTATAAAAGTTTAATTCAAAGGAACCCTTATTCAAAGAAACTTTCTAATAAAGATTTATTTTTATGTACTCTTATCAGAATGCAAATTAGATTATTTTCCATACTCTTTCCATTCCTATGTACTTATTGGATAAGTGGCAAAACATTAGATGAGATKATTTATATTCATTTTAATAAAGTAGAATAAACACATAAAGATAGCAATGTTTCTCAGGCAGCAGAATCTTATTGTAAAAGGTCGCCCAAAACTCAATGACAAAATCAAGTATATTCTACCTCAATGACATGGAAATATAATGCTTGTGGAAGTGTTAGGATGATTATGTGCATTTCTTTATCTGTGTTTATGTATCTGCATTATAACGTTGACCTTCCATGTAGAGTTAGAGGAGAAAAATATAATGAAAAAAGCATTGTATGTTCTATATTCCAATATCAAATAACCAATATTGACATGCCAATGTCACAGTAACAATTTTTCAAATGAAATGGGTGAATGACCAATTAAATGGAGAAAAGTGTCCTTTTCTTACTCATACAGATGAATGAGGAAAATGGAGACAATGAGTTGGGAGGACAAAGTCTATTGCCCTACCCTCTGTGATCACGGCATTGGTGAAGTCGGGCTATGAGGAGACTGGAAGTAGACAAGAGATGCTTCCATTTTCTGAAAATTACTCCATTTAAAGGAGTAAATATGACACGTTTACAACAGATGACCTGTTGATCAAATTTCCATACCTTATATTTATTTTTGCATCGCTATACAATAAAGCTGTCTCATAAGAAGTATGCACTGCCCCCCCCTCATAGTTTGACCAGATATAGCTCAAATTCTACTTTGAGGAGGTAGCTTGTGGACAGGGAAAATGCTTGTTTATTGTAGTCATGAGAAAAGCCTTAGACATTTAGATTTTTTTCCTATGATGGGGAAGCCTCAACCATCATTGGGACACTATAGAATCCCAAGGATATCAAAATGAAGTCTTTATCAGACTCCAAAGTTTTTGCTTATAATGCCTAAAAATGTTTTTCATTTTCTCATTTCAAACCAATTAAATATTATGAATGAAACAAATCACTCATTTGCCTCTGAACTTTTAGAAAAAATGTTTTGTTGAAATACTGTATGTAGGCTCAGTCTGAAATTGCATGGACAATGCTGTAGTGTATTTATAAATGATGAACTTGGATTCTGAAATTAAACTTTTTATTTGCATTTTTTTAAAAAAAATAGGAGTAAATGTGCACACCTGTAAGCTTGATATGATCTTACTTGTTAAGTTAAACTACACAATTTGTGGAGGGCTACATTTGCAAACTCAAGTGTTCAGAATCAATGTGTTAAAAATAAAAGAGAGTTTCAGCATTCTGTACCTTGGGTCTTATGTGCTCAGAGAAGTCTTATTCAGGTTGTTCATGGAGATTTTCTTTTAACCAATTTATAGTGGTCTTGTAGAAAGAAGGTGTTTATTTTACTTTTGGATCTGATACTTCATACAAGCAACTGACTCTAACTTTTGTAGGGAAGTACAGTTCCTGTTCCTGTTGGATTATCTGGATTGGTTTGAGACACAGTCTTGCCCTGTATCCCAGATTATCCTGGGAATCATTATGTAGCTCACACAGATTTCCAATTCAGTGATCCGCCTGCCTCAGACTTCCAAGTGCTGGAATTAATTATGGGTGTGAACCATTTCACCTGGCTGGAGGTTTTTCATTTTACTTTCTTTTGCTGCATCTGGATAACTTTTTTTGAACCCCTTTGTAACATCTCTATGTATTTTACCACTATGTCTACACACTATGTTTGCACTTTGTACCCTATCTTCTAAGTCCTCCAAACATTCAAATTATTTTAGTAACTAATACTTCCTATAATTCTTTCCCTGTTCTACCTAATGAATTAAAATCATTGTAAAAATGATTTTAAACTCAAAATCTTTTGAAAACAAGCCCTTTAATTGACATTTCTATCAATTATATTTAACTCAAGAAACATATATTGAGATTATGCTGTGCACCAGGCATTTTGTTTATAAAGCTCAACAAATCATCACTTCACCTTGAAATAGAATATGATTCATGCCTTTTCATGGTGAATTTAAAAGACAATTTATCAGTATAGAAAAAAATATATGTGAAGTTCAAAACTTTCAAACACATAAACTACTATAAACTATAAACTACTAGCTATTCTTATGGTATTGCCACCAATACCTAAGAGAAACAACTTAAAGAGATGAACTTTTCGCAGTTTCAGGGAGCTTCATTTATTGCCGTTTGGTCCTATTGACTTGGCAGAGCATCATGGCAGCCAGAGTATGTGGCAGAAGAGAGCTGTTCACTGTGTGGCTAAACAGACACCAGAGAAAAAAAAGAACGCCAATATGCAGAGTTTACTTTCTCTTTTATCCCTTCTTACTCTATCTTGTCCCTTGACATAGTGTTTCCTGTTGATGCCTCCCCTGTAGCACAGCTGTAGCCATTTTGATTCATGCCAGCCAGCTATTTCATATTGTTGCTATACTATGCCTGACAGTCATTGACACAGAAAAATAACTTGACTCAGATTAGGGTCATGCTAGCCACATACTCTGATACGCTCTGTATGTTCTGGAGTTTGTTAATCTTAAAAATTCCACAGTGCTTTACATAGGACCCATCAAATCAAAGGTCCATATGAACTGTTATGTCTAAAATGGCTTGAGTCAGTTCCAACAACCAGACAGCACTTCCAGTATCTGTGTATAAACTCATTGTGGTTTTTGCAGTTTTAACAATCTAATGCACAGCTTTCAGCTCTTAAGCCTGAACTGTTGCTCTGATCAACCTATCTTTGGATGTGCACTCACAAAACCATCTGTTTAATTGGGATCAGCATTAATGTGGTTTGTGGGATTACTACTGGACACCAACAATTCCCACATAAAGGATGGGACTTCCTCTATGTTGATATTCAAGAAACACTGTCACAGATACACCCAGAATTCTACACAGTTCTTTTTTGTTTGGTTGGGTGTTTTGGTTGATTGGTTGATTGGTTTTGGTATTTGTTTTGTTGTTGTTGTTGTTGTTTTGTTTTTAATACATGGTTTCTCTGTATAGTCATCGTTGTCTTGGAATTTACTCTATAGACCAGACTGGCTTCGAACTCAGAGATCTGCCTGTCTCTGACTCCCGAGTGATAAGATTAAAGGTATGTGTCA
>BDUI01004119.1:34762-62846 GCA_002335545.1 Apodemus speciosus
CTCTCTCTCTCTCTCTCTCTCTCTCTCTCTCTCTCTCTCTCTGGGGCTGTGATATGTATGTATGCATGCATACATGTTGAGGTTAGGGGTCAATCTCAAGCATGAGTCCTCACCTTTCACTTGGTTTGAGACAGGGTGTCCTTGTTATTTTCTACTGAATATGTGAAGTTGAGTTGAGTTGAAAGTTTCTGAAGATTTTCAGTCTCTGCCACCCATATTCCTATAGGAACACTGATTATAGGTATGCCCTAAGGCTTCTATGTAGGTTCTGGGGATTCAAACCCAGGTTCTAACAATTCCACATCAAATGAATTTACCCACTGAGCCTCCTACCAAGAAGTGGTCTTTAAAGACCATTTTAGACACTATCTACCAACACTGACCAAAGCAAAGGGGAAAGAAACAAACTAACACAAAATTCATATTCATTCAGAGTAGCTTAATATGGAACATCCAAAAGTAGAAACAGTCCAACTATGAGCAAGAGAATGATACATCCGCACAGCAGTGAACTACATATAAACAAAAGGAACCATTTATTGACTGATGCAACAACATGATGAATCTTACAAATACTGAACCAAAAAGTTGGACTCAAAAGATCATACTGCTATTCCTTTACATATAATTTAAGTAGGAAGAATTATCAGGAAAATGGATGTTTCCTGATAATCACAAAAATATCACAAAAATACCATGAGAAGCCTTTCTGTGGTGAGGAATATAGTTTATATCCTTGTTAAGATATCAAATGTGTCAAACCTCAAAAAATGATTATACACTTAGGATCTGCAAAGGTCTTTACTAATGTTCCCTTAAAATGTGCATGCATACTAAAACTCAAAGGAAACTTTAGTATTAGGATGAGTATAAAAGTATGAAGAAATTATCACTTCTTTACAAACCTTCCAAACCTAAATGAAATATTGAACACCTAAAGGCAGAATGTTAGGAAAATCTACTAGGAAACATACAGATGAATAGCAAATTTTCAGCATGGTCCAAGCTCAGGCCAAAGTCAAGAATCAAGAGATTTCTTAATATCCAGTGTCAATCTGAAAACAAGTCATAGAATGAAAGAAATTCTTATATGGGAGATGAAATGTAGAGATTTTCAAACAGAAAAAATATGGCCATCACTTAAGTTAAGGGACTGGGGAGAGAAAAGAGATGAGTTATATTTTCCCACATCACTAAAGAAACCATAGCTGAGTCATAGGTTTTTACTTGATGTTGCTAAGCAGGTCCCAGTTCGTTGGGAATTTGCTTATCTTACCTACAAATACTGCTATAATTAAAGTAGTGTATTCACTTGAAACCTACAAAGGACATCTGGATTTTTATCTTTTCTTCCCTCATTCTGAAACTAAACTCTTAATGATATGACTCTCCATGTGGTTTTGAAAGTTTCATCCCCAAACCAACTTTAATAAAGAAGGAGAAGATTTGTCTCTAAAGCTAGGGGGAAAGTTTTAATTGAAACTACTCTCCAGAGTCAGCACAAAGTTGAAGCAATCAAGTCTAGCTTTTCTCCCATGTAAAGAACTCTGTAGCATAGCAGCCTACCTGCTCCAGTTCAGGCTGTGTATGCACTGAATAGCATCTCCAACCAAACAAAACTACTTTTTTTCAATGTCCTGCTTTTGCTGCAACAATTTTACTATGCTTTCTCATATGAGGACATGATAGCCTGAATATGACTCACTTCACTCGAAATGTTCCTAATGGAGTCATTTAAAACTTCAAAACCATATAAAATATAACCCTATACTAAGAGTTCAGAGGAAGAAAACTACACTGCACAGTCTTTCTTCAAAAACAACAATGATTTAATGGTCAGCCTCTCACTAAGTTTCAGAACAGTATTTTTCATGTTAGAAAACAAATCTGATAAAAAAAAACTTTTGGACATGCAATGAACACCTATGTGTGCGCACATGCACACACACATGAGCATGCACACACACACACACACACACACACACACACACACACACACACACACACACAGAAAACCCCCCTCTATATTTTATGTTTTAACTGAGAAACTGGAAAACATTTGGATTAGAAAAATAGTGGTACCATATACTTATTGAATATTTCTTCATTACTGTATCAACACTTATCAGAAAGGATGTTTACAACTGCAATGCATAAAATAAATGAGCCTGGAAAATCCCTATTGTCCCTTGTGGGTTGTCCTTGGTGAACTTGGCCCTATGTGACACAGACTGTGACGTGAAGACATCTTAAGGCATACAGCTCCATTAACAGAATACCTGCCTATTCCATGCAGTTTTTCCTCTGAGTTTACAGTACTTGCATCTTTGTGGTATTTCATCTAAGCATCTTATGTGGCTTCACAATAGAGGTCCATGTGCATTGCAGAGAGTTGAGAACTATTACATTTCCAAATACAATGAACTGGGTAGGGAAGAATTGTTTATTTGTGCTGCCCTTTGACCTTTTGATTCACTTTATCTTCTAATTTTAATAATGGAGAAATAATTTTTAGAGACTATGGTATTTTAATCAAAAAGTTCCCCCCACAGATTTATAGGGAGTGGCACTATTAGGAAGTATAGCCTTATTGGAGTAGGTATTGCCTTGTTGGAGGAAGTGTGTCACAATGGGGGTAGGCTTTGAGGGCTCAGATGCTCCAGCCAGGCCTGGTGTCTCTTCCTGCTGCCTGAAGATCCAGATGTAGAACTCTTGGTTCCTCCAGCATCATGTCGGCCTGAATGCCACCATGCTTTTCATGCCATGATCATAGTGATCTAAACCTCTGAAAGTGCAAGCTAACCCCAATTAAATGTTGCTAAAATCATGCTGTCTCTTCCTTTATAAGAGTTCATTTACACAAGTTGCTGGGATTATGGTGTCTCTTCACACAAAAGAAACCCTAACTAAGGCAGAGGTGGAGCTTGGGTGTGAGCCTGTGTACTGGTGGCTTTCCACAGAGATCTCTGACCCGGCCAGGTGCAAGGGTTCAGGCGAAGGGGAGAGAACTTGAGCAGGGACAGGAAATTGCCTCTGCTGCTGCAGCTGCCTCCACCACCGTCTCTGCCGTTTCCTTGCTCCAAGATGCTGCACCACCACAGGTCGCTCTGCACAAAGTCAGGCCAGACTGAGCCTGCAGGAGGCTGATTAGCCAATGACAGGTGTGGGAGAGCTCCTAGAAGTATTTTCAGGAGAACAGATCTCTTTCCCCAGGTGTCAGTCTTACAGTTCTTATGACAAATGCTCTCAGACAACAGAGTAATTCTCACACACCTTTTATTCCTTCTGGATAGAATCCTTCTATACAGTTTTGGGGTGGGTCAGGGTCTGAAAGTAGGTACTTCCTATTGGCTTGGTCTGAGGGCTTGGGGATACCTTATGTGCATGTAAGAGGGCTTGGGGTGCTGCTGCTTCTATATGACTTATGGCCACAAACCTCTCTATGGGTGTGTATGGGGGGCACTGTAGCTATGTGACAGGGACCTGGTGCCTGGGAACAGGCAGAATGTCTACCATCCCTTCGGGGTTTCTTGAGTTTCAAGCCTTAGCTCGACGGGGAAGCAGGCTACCTTTCACAGCCCACTGCTCAACACTAGGGTAGGTGGGTTGGGACAAAGAATTGAACAATCCAGAGAGGTCAAGGATGCCACAAGAAAACATGCAATAAACTAACCTCGGTCCATAGGGACCCACAGAGGCTGAACCACCAAGAGCATGCATGAGAAAGACCTAAGCCCACTGCACATATACAACAGTTGTAGATCTTGGTATTCATGTGGAACTCCTATGAGCAGGAGCAAGGGCTGTCTCTGATTACATTGCCTGCCTTTGGATCCCTTTCCCCTAACTGGGATGCCACAATAGCAGATGTTCCTAGTACAGCAACTTTATATGCCAAGGAAAGTTGATATCCATAAGACGCCTCCCTTTTTCTGAGCCTTTTTTAAGAAAAAAGGGAGAATAGGAGGCTGGCATGGAGGTAAGGTGAGAGGGAGGGACTGGAAGGGGAGGAGGGAGATGAAGCTGTGATTAGAATATAAAATAAATATATTAATTAATAAAAAATACCCMAAAAGAAAAAAATATATCAGAAACAGACACATGTACATATTCATACATGTAGGCATGTATATGCATAAACACATTGTGTTATTTAAGAAAAGGTATATGTGTCTTCTTTTGGGCTCCTTTCCTTCTGTTTGTTTTATCTAATTCTGGTGTAGTTTTGTTCTAATATTATTTTGTTTTATCTTATTATTATTTCTTAAAACCTGTTTGTCTTCTAAGGAGAGAAAGAAACGGGGTGGAGCTATGTGGAAAAGGAGGTGAGGAGGAACTGGGAGGAGTAGCGGGAGGGAGGAGAGACCATAATTAGAATACATTATGTGAGAAAAAAATCTATTTTCAATAAGAGAGAAAAAACTAGAAAACATAGATGGATATAATAAAAAGATTACCAATTTGATGAAAAAAATGATGCCACTTATATGGATTGAAACGCTCAACAAAAATGTTAATTCTCCCTTCAAAAAATGGAACAAACACTCTGCAGTCTATCTTCTGTTAATTGGCCTTAGCATTATTATATTTTTAAAAAAACGAGCACAGAAGACTTGGAATTCTCACACACAATCAAGGGTACAATAATGAATATTTCAACAGGTACACATTTTGAAGTTTTAATTAAAATCAGTAGTGTTATTGATATTGTAATGTGTTATAGTAACACCGAAGCAAGTAATCACCTATCTCCCAAGCGAATGGCAATATACATGCAATTAATTATAAAAGACTTTGCAGTGGAATCACCTTGGAATTACAAAGATTTAGAGCACCGACTCAGGTATTTAACTACGGAAGGCTGTTCCTCTGGCCCAGGCTCACTTATCCACTGCAGACATTTTTAATTATTTAAGGTCATTTAGAAAGGTATTCATATTTTTGAAGTTCATTCTCTTACACAGCTAGGAAGTTCTTAGTCTGAAGACCCTTTGAAACTGCTAGCACTACCCCTCCCCCACACACATTTTCCCTACAAAAAAGATACAAGAGGCCATAAGATAAAGTCCGTGCAGGACCGTTTCTGTCAGAGTTTTTGTAGAAAATTTCTAATTCATATGGGCTACAGGAAGGCAGAGGGGGAGTGAGAAAGAAGGGGAGGGAGAAAGCAGAGGAGGGCATAAAGGAGTAAAAGAAGGTGGGAGGGAGAGAAGGTGAGGGTGAGAGATTGAGATTTAAAACACCTCAAGTATTCTATCATTCTGAAAATCCATGAATCTTTTGAAAGGTGAGAAGCTTAGTGAACAATTGGTTTCATCACCATCCATCTAAACTCTAATTACAAGGATCCATCTTTGGAATATCCTAATGTTTACCACATATAGAGGATGCTCAAAGCTCTAGGGCTTGAACTCATTGACCATGTTGCATCTTCGAAGGTTCACAGTGATATCTTAAACATGTAAGAAATGGCAATATTTGGGATCATTATGGTGTTTGGGGGGGCTTTTGATTTTTTTTGAGAAATTTAAAGAAACTTTGCCACTATTGCATATTGCATTCAACTTCTTCTTTCATGTGGCATTTGCTAGTAGGCTCTTGAATGAAAGCAAGTAACTATAATAGAAAAAAGATAATTCTAACATATAACAAGGACACATGCTCCACTATGTTCATAGCAGCCTTATTTATAATAGCCAGAAGCTGGAAAGAACTCAGATGTCCTTCAACAGAGGAATGGATACAGAAAATGTGGTACATTTACACAATGGAGTACTACTCAGCTATTAAAAACACTATTGTGGCAGACATGTTGTTGGAGAAGAAGCTGAGAGTTCTACATCTTGATCCGAAGGCAGCAGTAGGAAACTGTCTGACTGGGCAAAGCTTGGCATATATAAGACCTCAAAGCCTGCCTCCACATGGACATACTTCCTCCAATAAGTTCACACCTCCTAATAGTACCACTCCCTATGGGCCAGTGACTACCACACCCTTTTAACAAATGCAAAAAAATATGCATTTAATTAATTCTCCTTCCAAATTTAAAGAGATTTTAACATTTTAATAAGTATAAACTGTCTTAGTGTTTAATGTAACATATTCTTCTTGTGGTATAAAATCTGGTTGGAATCTAATTGCCTTAAACCAGTAATCACAATTAATGTTGAGATATAACAAAGACATTTATAATATTTTATGTGTATTTAACATTATATAATTATGTAGCAWTATATATGGATCTTGCTCAAGGTTCATAAGAATGTATGACCCAAAGGAGTGAGACAAGGGAAATATCTTATGATGCAACTAATTGGTGCTAGCAGACAGTATATTCAGAACATGTTAGCCCAGTGGGTTTCAACCTTCCTAAGCTGTGACCTACTAATGCAATTCATCATGTTGTGGTGAAGCTAACCATAAAATTATTTTTGTTGCTACTCTGTAACTATAATTTTGCTGGTATTATGGATCATAATGTAAATATTTTTGGAGATAGAGGTTGCCAAAGGGGTCATGACCCACAGGCTGAGAATCATTGTGTTACACAGTGGTTGTTTGAGCCTATCAATAGTATCTTAAGGGACAATGAGGCATAAGCAAATTATATCTTTACAGATGAAAGTAAGAGTGGACCAAACCATGAAGAAAACATGTGAGAGTCTATCTCTGTCAGGAGGGACCTGGGAGGGAAAGTAGACAGGATGGGGGAGAATGGGGGGAGGGGGAAGATGGGAACCTGATCTGACAATGGAGGAGGGAAAAGGACTGAAGCCCTGAGGGCCAGCAGAAAGAATGGAAACAGGCAACCTTGGGAGGTAGGAGGTGGGGGAACCCTCCAGAATGCACCAGAGACCTGGGAGATGAAATACTCTCAGGACTCAAAGGGAGGGACCTTTGATGTAATGCCTGACAGTAGGGAGAGGGAACTTATAGAGCCCACCTCCAGCAGGAAGACAGGGCTTCAAATGAGGAGGGCCATCACACAGCCAAAACTCTGACCCATAATTATGYCTGTCTGAAAGTATTACAGGGATGAAAATGGAGAGAATCCTGAGGAAAAGAAGTTTGAGCAACTGGCCCAAAGTGGGAACCAGCTCAAGGGGAGGTCCCAAGGTCTGACACTATTTTTAAAAAAAAGGAAAAAGAGAAAAGAGCAAACAATTGAAGATGGTTAGATATCAACATAGCCATTGCATGCTAGGAATTGTGTCAATTATTCAATGGAAATTATTGCATGGATGATCACACAATATAGGCATTTATTCTCACAAGTGAGGAAACTGAATTTCAGAAAAGTCTCAAAATCATAATTTGAGCTGCAACTACACCCCATGTTTTTCTCTTCTGAAACCTGTGCCATTTATTTCATAGTAACCTGGGATATGGAAGATGAATATCTGAATAACATGGCTGTATTTGGAGGCAGTCAGTAAAGGTGACTTAGATAGTTCCAAAGAGTCCAGAACAGGTGTGGCTATGCTTGTTAATATGTCAGAGAAAGAGAGAGAGTGTTACAGTGCAGGAAAGTGTACATTGTCCATTTGATTCATTGTCACAGTTGGAATGGTTCCACCTCATTGGTTTTATAGGCTGATTGGATCATCTGCTTGTTCATATGAGGTCATTTCCCTTCTAGTCATTTTTTACCTCCATAGTTAGAATGCTGATTTCCTGAACACTGTTTCTAACTCTTGGGCAAAGTTGACAAAGCAATATCCAATAATCTGTAAACATATAGAATAGGGTCGTGGCACTTTGTGCTCAGTAAATGTTAATTTTTTTCATCAATACAAGAGGACATACTCACTGAAACTGAGTAATGCAAAAATTATGTTACATTTTAAGCTATCCATAATAAACTTTAAAGTTACCTTGCAATTACTAAATGGTCATTTGGCTGGACATTCTCCCTGAATTACCATATGGATTAGGAGGTCAAACATTGGCGTAGAGAAATAAAAAAAAAAACAAAACAAAACAAAACAAAACCGCAGAGCTTTTAGGAAGCTTGGCCGGCTATAACAGCAGACTGGCACAGCCTTAAAAAGTCAAAATTTGCCAAATTGCACTTTTGTCCAATTGTTCTCAAGGACTAAGTATCTGGAAGAACTGCTGTTGGAAAAACAACAACACAAAGTTGCAAAGATTAAATAGCAGTCCAGCAGTAGAAAATGGCACAAGAAGATTCTCTGCTTTAAATCTCTGCTTGCTTATAATCTCTTCTCAGTTAACTGAGTCTATATAAGCCAGAGCCAGCAGAATAGCTATTTCTAGGATATAATGAATGTAACTTTAGGGCAAAGCCACTTGGCTGTAACAGAGCAACTGGAAGCTTATAGACTAATACCAGACATTACACATTGGTAAAAAGTGACCCAGTCAACCTACAAAAACCAACGTATACCAGCTCAATTTTCAAAAGAAGGGCTCCAGAAAACAGCATAACACACTAGTGTAAATCTATGTTTTGCAAGACCCCATGAAACTTCAAAAGGTGATTATCCCTGACCATGTTTCACAGAGAATTATTGCCTTAAATGAAAGAGGACTACTGTTTGCTACTAGTCAGGAGGCATTAAAAAATCATAATGTTCTACTGTTGTAAGAGAGGCCAGTGATCTAGAGTTTCTTTTATATTAGATGATCAAAGACCAATTGCAGTGTAATTAGTGTGATAACTCACAAAAATGAACTGGTTTGGACTCCCCTGGGTCATATCTTTGAAAAATGCTATTCTCTTTCTTTAGTGGATTGGCAGCATACAATGAAGACTGGTTCAAATTTATGTGCTAACACTCTCTAGATTTTAAAACCCACACTGCATTTTACCAAACTAAAACAAACTCAACACATCAACACAGAAGCTAAGACAGTGTGGTATCTTTCAAAATGGCTCTTGTCATTGTGTAAAAGTGATCAGAGGACATGGTGTAGCAGCTTCAGAAGAAAAATGTCATCGATGATAAGCTATGTGAACATTTGGAAACTAGGTTTGGCTGAAATTATTCTCGCTGATAACAGGGAGATAGCATGGGTAAGATTCAAAGGAAAGATTGAATGTGGTGGTGCATGCCTTTAGACAGCATTCGGGAGGAAGAGGCTGAAAGATCTCTAGGAATTCAAGGCCAGCCTGGTCTACATACTGAGTTCCAGGACATCCATGACCAATGAGATAAGTAATACCTTGTCTCAAACAACAACAGCAGAAAAATAGCTCCAACAGGAAAAATAGGAGCAAAGGACAAAGTTCAACAGAATAGCAAAGGATTCAGACCAGGCACCCTGAGGAAAGGGTGGGCATAAGGAAACATACACAGGTACACACACACAAACATACACACACACACACCTCAGCTTTCTAGGTAGGGGTTGGAAAATATGACAGAAGAGACTAAAGTATCAGTATTTTATGACTGTTTTACAAGGAATGTTTGAGTTATGCATGACCTAACTCCATGAGCTACATGTTTCCATGATATGCCTCATGTGATTGGCTTTACTGTAGAAACCAGAAAAGGAACATTCTATATTAAGATTTGTGAAAACCCTAAGAATTTCAGCTCCATTAAACTAAGGAACAAAATATACAGGCAGGTTATATATGTGGGTTTAGCCAGGATTTCTGAACTAAGACCAGTATCCAGCTGTACTTTTATTAAATCAACTTAGAATCTATAATTGAGCCAAAAGTATATCCTATCTACTATTGCTATCAAAACAAAATGTCAGAAGAGTAGAGGCTTATTCAAGATTAGTAGTTACAGTGATAATATGAGGAATACCATTCTACAGTCATACTCACAAAAAGGGCAGAAAGGGCCAGAACATTCTGCAGAGGAGATCATTTTTTTTTAAAGTCAAGGTTGATAGGAAATGAAGTAGAAAGTGAAGTCCTGAATCGTTAACAACAAAACCATGTATAGCAATGTGCTTGCTTGCTTTATTTATTTATTTATTTATTTATTTATTTATTTATTTATTTGCATTTCAAATGTTATCCTTGATCCTAGTTTCCCCTCTGAAAACCCCCCTATCCCATCTCCTTCCCCCTGATTCTATGAGGGTGCCCCCCCACCCGCTTCCTCTTCCCTGGCCTGGCATAGCCATACTTGTATCAAATTTACTAAGCTCCCCTCTCCCAATGCTTCCAAAACTGTTTTCATTGGGTGAGAACATCCCTTCAACATTCTATAGGGAGTAAAAATAAAATCTGTCTTTTTAAAAAGATTTCTGATTCAGTCCTATAGAATCAATCYACCGATTCTAGGTTGACTTAATGTCATTTAAAAACAATATGGTCTATGGCCATACCACCCTGAACGCACCTGATCTTGTCTGATCTCGGAAGCTAAGCAGGGTCGAGCCTGGTTAGTAAAAACAATATATGTCCACGCTTCTTTATTTTTTGATGTGAATACTTTCTCAGGAAAAGAATTCATCTTCATAAACTTTTATGTAGTCTTCGAACTGACAGCATAGCAAAAACATTACCAAAAACATTGTTTCTTTAAGAAACTTTCCAAATATATTTTACCTGTATACACTGGAATCTGTTCATTCAGTGCCCTACTCTTCGACTTGCTCAGTTAAATTCTGTTTAAAACTTCTATGCCCTACCTCTCACAGTGTTAAATTTGGAAACTAAAAAATAGACAGATTATAAATATTAAATTTACCAGGATACCATGTTAGCTTCTCAAACTAACAACAGAAAGCTTATTCTAATGATGAATATTATTATTACAGCTAGATTTGATGTGGCACAAGGTGGACAAGCAACAGCAATGCTGCTCATTAGAAAAGAATGTGGAAGCCATCAGGAACTTGTTATATTTCATGTCACAGTCATCATAGCTTAGAGAAAACCAGTAGCTGATCAATGCCACGTGAATATTATTAGAAATGTCAATAATTATTTCATTTAAAAATAAATAATTAATTTAAAAATTAATTTCATTTAAACAAAAATTTAAGTTGTATTCCATTCACAGTCCCTTCTCAAAACTTCAGTGAACCCCTGGAAATGTAACCCAGATGAAAATGTAATAGATAATTCAGCGGTGTACTTCAAAATGAGGTATTTGTGTTAACTTTGTCTTAAATTCATCTAGACAAACACCTATAAAATAGATTCATATAAATCTCAGACATTTTAAAGAAAATTCAAGCCACAATTTATTGCAGCCAATGATACTAGTGCTATTGTATTATGCTTTCAATCCAAAGCTGAAGAACCATTATGATCATTAGAACTCAGCTATTTTTATGACAAGTACACTTGCAGCTACTTGAAAATATAAGATTCATGCATTGCTTCATATAAAATATAACATGATGATGGGAACGTAATTTCTACAAGCACAGCCACTTAAATTGTGGCATCACATCACGACCTTTCAAAATATTTACCACCCATGAGACCTCCTAATTTTCTTTTCTAAGTTCAGTTGAAGATCCTTCAATGTTTTAAAAAATGATTCCTGAAAGGAGAAAATATTAGAGGTTGATGTAGGGCTATCTGATATTGCCATTAAGAGTTCTACGAATATAGGACAAGAACTAAGTAAAGAGCTATGGCACTTCAAATGAGTTACTCCTAAAAAATAATCCTAAGAAAGCAGGGATAAAATGACTGCAAAGCTTTCCAATTCTCAGACCTCTGAGGTAAAGGTGAGTGCTTTTGAGTCAAAAATGGTCTTTTAGGCTTGTCAACTAAGAAAAATATTATATTAAATCATAAGCTATATAATAGTACTTATGTGTTTTTTTCTGTTACACTGTTCTTGGTACAAAAGTTGTGTTGTACTGAGGTTAGGTGAGGTGTTCTATCACATAAAGCATCAAAAAGATGCACAAATTACACTACAAACTCAGTAGTTCTCCTATTACCTTTCACAGGCTAGACAAGCAAGTATTACTAATCAGTCTGGCTAGAATTTTTAATTTTTCATTAACTACATAACATGTTTATTTTACTATTTCTAGATTTGTTACCATTGTGGGCATTATTTATCGAAAGCAAACCATTTGGATCACATGCTCCCACGTTCCTTCAAGAAGTATTCCTTCACAAACACAAGATAGCTTTGATTATATAATAATAATMAAAAATTGCATTATTTTGGCTTATATGTTAAATTCACATTTGGATGAAACACTGATTTATGGTTACTCTTTGTCTGTTTTTTAATAACATTTTCTTCTCCTTGGAGTTCATAATAATGTTTTRGGATTTTATTTTTAACTTTCTATATACTATTTATTAATTTATCCCTAAATCATCTCTTAATTATGTACATTCTTGTCAATGTATTTCATCACTTCGAAATATTTATCATTCTCTTTTCCATGGAGACATCTCTGAAGTTTCTGACCTGCCCCAATCAAGACTGGCAACTCTCCAGGCATACGGAATGGCCATGACCCTAGAAATTTTCCTCAGTTCTTTCACAGTGACTCTTCACAAATCAGATATCCCACTTTCTATGTTAACTTTAATATATTTTAAAACCCTGTTCAACAATTTTCTAAGAAAGACTGTGTGAAAAGTTAATATTATGCTTTCCAGACAATGTGAACACATGTGCATAAAATACATATATTTAATTAATGGGCAGATATGTTAGAGAATTTGAGACTACTATTTACTTTCTTCCTAAACTTGAAAGAATGAATTGTATTTGCCAGTACAGCTGTTGAAAAAAAAAATCTAAGGAGAATTATTATTACTGATCCTTTATAATTTTATTTTTTATTCTTTGTAATAATTTTTGTTTGTTTTTATTTTTTTCATTTTTATTGGATATCTTCTTTATTTACATTTCAAATGTTATCCCCTTTCCCAGTTTCACCCCTACCAGAAAACCCCTATCTTATCCTCCTTCCCCCTGCTTCTAAGAGGGTCTTCTTCCACCCACCCACCCACTCCTGCCTCCCCGCCCTCAATTCCCCTACACTGGGGAATCTATTGAACCTTCTTAGGACCAAGGACCTCTCCTCCCATTGATGCCTGACAAGGCTGTCCTCTGCTACATATGCAGCTGGAGCCATGTGTACTCCTTGGTTGGTGGCTTAGTCCCTGGGAGCTATGGGATGAGGTCTGGTTGGTTGATATTGTTGTTCACCCTATAGGGTTGCAAACCCCTTCATCTCCTTCAGTCCTTTCTCTAACTCCTCCATCAGGGGCTCCATGCTCAGTCCAATGGTTGGCTGAGAGCATCCACCTCTGTATTTGTAAGGCTCTGGCAGGACCTCTCAGGAGACAGCTATATCAGGCTCCTGTCAGCAAGCACTTCTTGGCATCCAAATAGTGTCTAGGTTTGGTGAGTGTATATGAGATGGATCCCCAGATGGGGCAGTCTCTGGATGGCCTTTCCTTCAGTCTTTGCTCCAAACTTTGTCTCTGTATTTTCCCCCCACGAGTATTTTGCTCCCTTTTCTAAGAAGGACAGAAGCACCCACACTTTGGTCTTTCTTCTTGAGCTTTATGTGGTCTGTGAATTGTATCTTGGGTATTTCAAACTTTTGGGCTAATATCCACTTATCAGTGAATGCATACCATGTGTGTTCTTTTGTGATTGGGTTACCTCACTTAGGATGATATTTTCCAGTTTCATCCATTTGCATAAGAATTTCATTAATCCATCATTTTTAATAGCTGAGTAGTACTCCATTGTGTAAATGTGCCACAATTTTCTGTATCCATTCCTCTGTTGAGGGACATCTGGGTTGTTTCCAGCTTCTGGCTATTATAAATAAGGCTGCTATGAGCATAGTGGAGCATGTGTCCTTATTACATGTTGGAGCATCTTCTGGGCATATGCCCAGGAGTGGTATAGCTGTGTCCTCAGGTAGTACTATGTCCAGTATTAATATATTATACATTTCTTTCCTCAGTCTTACTTATTTGCTTTTCTTTATGTTTTTCAATTCTTCCCAGTTGTAGTACCATCTCGTTCTCAGTTTTATTCTAATGTTATCAATAATTTATAACTGTTACTTTGACTTTTCTATTAGTTTCCTATTTCCTTTGCTGTAAGTACCACATTAATTAGGACCCCACTTCTTTTTTTGATTTTCCTTTTCCTAACTTCTCCTGGGTCTACAGTGCAGTATCATCAGTAATTTCTCAGCCCCTCTTGTTTTCCTTTTGCTCCATTAACTCTGTCCCTTATTTTTATTTAGTTTGCATGCTAAGCATGGAGGAACATATTTTCTTTTGTCATTAGCAGAAGCCAGTCATTAGTATTCAATATGCACACTTTGAAGGAAATTATATATTTTATACCATCATTATTCTGATAATAAATCAACCAGATCTTAATCTCCTTCCAATTTATAAGGTGATTTCACAGATATGAAATATTTGATCTAACTACCCATTTCCAACTGAGAAAAGATAAAAAATATTATCACCTGATTGATAAAGACTAAATGAACCACCAATCACCCTGCTTTCCAACTACCTACATCTTCTTGAAATTAATGTCTATGCTCAAGATCTTGTTGCCAAAGTTCTGTTTACATATTAATCTGGCCACTGCTTCCAAGGCAGAAACAGGCATCAAAAATCAATCACAGATTTCATAGCTCATGTACATTTTTGATTGCTTGAAAATTAGCATCTCTGCTGGAGGAAACCATTGCCTACTTCATTCATTTTCTAACTATAAATATTTGTATGGATGCATATGTGTGAATTTACTTGTTCCTATATTTTCAAATGTCTAGAAGGAATCATCCCATGTGCCATGTTCATCCTTAAAATGTCATTGTATTTCTACTATAGGACTAAAGTCTGTTCTAAGACTAACCAGTCTGAAAATCCCTCCATCAATATATTATGTTCACTAATTTATTGGTGAGTGCTCTTATATATTTGGGTGGGTTTTTTCCCATATATCTGTTTGGGCTTGTTTCAGCACTTTTTAAATTGGATGCCACTGAAAATAACTTTCATCAAAAACTTTGAAACCTCTTTTTCACAGGTCAGAAGTTGAATCTTACTTAGATCAGAGTGACTTGCTAGAGTGGCAGGTCAGAGACAGGTCTGCTTCTGAACTAAGCAGAACTTATTCTTGCTTTTGAGCCAAAAGACACCAGGGTCACTATAAATTCTTTTGAACAGAACACCCCCAACACCACATTCAGTGAATGGTTCTCTCTCTCTCTCTCTCTCTCTCTCTCTCTCTCTCTCTCTCTCTCTCCTTATTTTACTCAAATGTATTACCCCTAGGCATAAAGGAAGGACTGGAAAACCATTACTGTCTTCCTGTCTTTGGTTTTAGTTTCCTTAGTGACAGATTCTGATGATTAATGAAAATAAAATTTTCTAAACTTAAAACATTTATTTAAATATAAAAATTAGTATCTTCTCAGCTGTATCAAAGTTAATATCAACTGACAGTATTCAAATAATTTGTAAATTGTCCTATAGTGTTCTTTACAAAAGTAAGAATACAAGTCAAAATTTACTGGCTATTGAGAAAGGTACAGTTTGAGGTACAAGTTTATTTGATTTGTTTTGAGAGGAAGATCTTGTGAGATAACCTAGGCTGGCCTTGAATTTGCAATCCTTCACCTTCAGCATTTTAGGATTATGGATGTAAGCCACTACACCTGGCAAAAATTTGTTCAGGGTATAAGTCTCAAGAGTCTGAGCCATTCACTGAGTGTCCATTTAGCTGAGTGATGAAAATTAAAATGTGAAGGGTCTTCTCATTCATTAAGTATCTAGTTTCATCCTATCTATTTTAGATATCAAACTTTTCCTTCCAGTTATTCCTCCAAACAGAATTAGCATAGCTGGAAAGAAGGCTCAGTCAGTAAAGTGCCTGCCACACAAGCACACACGAATAAAAACCTGAGTTCAGATCCCTGGCATTCATGTTACAGGCTGGTAATAGTAGTATACATCTATAATCCCAGAACAGGCAGGGAGAGACTGGAGGACCCCTGGGTTTTCCTGGCCAGAGTCTAGCTMAATCAGTGACCTCCAGGTTCAATGAGAGTCATTGTCTGAAAAAGTAAACTCAAGAAATGATTAAGCAAGGCACCCAACAATCCTGGTTCCAAATTCTGTTATAGTTAGGGTTATCATCGCTGTGACAAAATACCATGATCAATGCAACTTGTTGAGAAAGGGGTTTACTTGGCTTACTATCCCATATCACAGTCATCATGAGAGGAAGTCAGAAGAGGAACTCAAGCAGGGTAGAGTCCTGAAGGCAGGAAGTTTACACACAGGCCCCAGTCATGCTCATGCATACAGTCATGTTYAACTCAGTGGGTCACAGAAACAGAAGACATGGAAGAGGGGAACTCAACAGGAAAAGAAAGATGAGAAAGGTTAATGGAAGATAAACAAAATTCTTTATAGGCATGCATAAAATTGTCAAAATTATTAAAACTTCATTCAAATCTTGGGAATTCAAAATGATAAAGTTCAGTAGCTGTCACAGTTTCTTTGAGTTTTAATCTGAGTGTCATATCACAGCATGGTTCTGGATCAAAATCTTTCATTAAAATGTTGGCTAAGGCTATAGTTATGAGAAGAACCACTAGATTTGAGGTCATGATTCTAGTACTGTTAACTGACAGGCCTAAATCTTTTTGCGTAGTCCTAAGAGATGATACATAGATTCCTCCCAGAGCTAATGTTCCAGGATAAGGTTAAGTGAGGAGTCTTTCTTATGACTGAGAACCAAGAACTCAGCGTTGATAATTTCTACAGTGTTCTTCTAAACCTATAGATCAGCAAAAATCACAAAACTATCTTGAAAGTTGAATGACATGCTGTAGTTCACACTTCATTTATTCTTTTTTTTTTAATCTTTATAATATTTTTTTATTGGATATATTCTTTATTTACATTTCATTTCCCTTTTTCCTGGTTTCCCCGCCCCCCCAATGTCACACTTCATTTATTCTTTATGGTAACTTTTAAAAGTAGACATAGAATTCATTTTTATAAARCCCATATGCCCCCAAAGCAAATATTTTTTCTTATAATTCTATAGGCAATTCAATTTTAGTCCACCTGAAATTTTATGTCAGCAAATACAGTTCTAAGCTGACAAGAAGCTATTTAGTTTCAATCTTGCATGGTTTGAATATCATTTTATTGGATAGTGTGATCCCGAACCATTGTGAAGTATCGGATACTATAAAAACACTAAGTGTACTATTTTCCAAAATCTAAAAAGTTGTAAAGTTCAAAAGATAGCTCAATACTGTGGTGTGGAACAAAATTTAATGTGATAGAGACAAATGCTAATCTGTCTAGTTTACTGTTACACTCATGAGAAAATTTTTAGTGTAGAGGGAGGCCATATGTAATGTGTTGTAATTTTTCTAGTGACAACAGCACATAAAGAGAAAGTTCTACCCTTAAGTTGGTTGTCTGTTACTATAAAAAACACCCAAGGCTAGAAAATTTATAAAGAATACAAATTACATAACTCTTGGTTCTGAGAAAGTCAAAGAACATGGCACCAGCATCTCCTGGGCAGCTGATAAGGATCTTTTGGCTGCATCACAACATAGCAGAGGGCATCATGTGATAAAACGGTCAGTGTGCTCTCTTTCTATTATAAAGCTGCCAGCACAAGCCTTATGTACTCACCTATTTTCATCATTCTCCAAAAGCAAAACCACCAAATACCTTGCACATATCATTCTGAAGATTAATTTTTCAACATGATCTGTAAGGCGACACATTCAAACTATTGCAGTGCCTATTATGAAATCACTTGATCGTTTGGTAATTGAAATAACTTTGTCGCTGGGTAGTGGTGGCACATACCTTTAATCCAAGCATTTGGGAGGCAGAGGCAGGAGGATTTCTGAGTTTGAGGCCAGCCTGGTCTACAGAGTGAGTTCCAGGACAGCCAGGGCTACACAGAGAAACCCTGTCTTGAAAACAAACAAACAAACAAACAAACAAACAAACAAAAAACCTTTGTCTTTGGAGAACTGTCATCCTTATACTGTCTCCCGTTTCTATTTATCGGCACTGCTTATAGTTTTTGCTTTCCTTCTCTTTTACTCCTATAATTTTGTCTGTTCCTGTAATCTAATATTCTCTGAGATTTCCAAAACACAGCAATACCCTATTTAAGACAAAAGGTGCATGCCATTAGCTAGAACATATTTGTGTTTGATTGTGTGAGCCCATAGGAGAGACAAATGTACTATTGCATTTCACCTTCATGCAAAGTACAATGTACAATTCATGTGTATGTTCAGATTTTTCCATTAATCTACATCTTCTAATTTACCAAACCAGAATAATTTATAACAATCTATAAATATTTGTCCTTATACTCACAATTAGTATAGTCCTCATACCTCATCAGGGAAACTTCTCTTTGCAACAAATGAAAACCACTAGAGAAAACCACATCCAATCAAAATGCAGAGTTGTGGAGCCCAGTTCCAGTGGACACATCTACAAAACACGTGCACCACTAAAGCTCAGATGACATTGTAGAAGAGCAAGAAGATCAGGGAGTTTAGTGTGAGATTGTGTAACATCAGAAGCCACAACTATAAAGCCATACCAACATAACTGCCAAAACATGAGCTGAACAAGGATAATATCAATAAACATGCCAAACGACATAGGGAAAAGCCTATGACTTCAGTCCTACACAAAGAACTATTGGTAACTGAAGAAAGCTGGAAGCAGGAGAGGTGGTCTTCCTCAGGGAAAAACCACACCAACTGCTTGATAATGCCAGTCAACCCTGAAAACATACACAGGCAATATTATATGGGCAGAACATGTTATATTTAGGAATATATGTATATACATATTAATATTCATGTGTGCATGCAATAACAATTAGTGAGAAAAAAGGCCATGAATATCTAGGAGAGTAGGGAGGAGTATATGAAAGGGTTTTGGAGGGACAGAAGGGAAGGCGGAAATGTCTTTCTGTCTGAAGCATTATCTACTGACATCTGGGACATCTTGCAATACTGGGATGACTTCTACTGAGAAAGAACAGAACTTCACTCCAACTTCTCCTAAAACCCAGCAGAAAAATTCAGTGACTTCAAACAGCCAAGGCTTATTTCTTACTTACTCCAGGCATCTATACAAAATTCTACATGAGACATAGCATAGTGTATTTCCACTAATCCTCAGTATAGGTGAGAGAATATACAGGCCTGATACAGGGAACAGAACTTACACGCTTCCATGATGTGAAGAATATCGCAATTGGCCACACTTTATTAGCTAAACCGTATCTGTGACAATACCTAACTTCATCAGAACAGGATATAAAATTACCTTGTGTTCCCTATAGGAAAGAGAAGCTAGATATATGAGAAGGGAACGAAGGCTGCTATATATGTCAAATGCCTTCCTTTGAGCTATTTTTCTCTCAGTGTGCTTCTGAGATCTCTCCATATTTATAAAAGTTGATTAGGCTGATTCATTCTCATGGCTGCCATTTTTTCCTGCTAAAGGTGTTTTAGGTTATTTCTTATTTCTGCCATAACTAACAATATTGCTGTAGTCATTTGGGATATATAATTCATATTTTCTCTAGACTGTTGTTCTAGGCTCATTTAAGTAGTATTTCATGAGCGCATCCAGACTGAAGCAATGGAAAAGGTCAAGAGAATTGCCTGGGCCACTTGGTGCACAGCCTATTATACAAAACCCCAAAATGTATTGAAATGACAGCCAACACCACAAATGCTATCTATTCATGTTTGTTCTAAAGAAATGAATTTTATTATTTTCAGCATGTTTTACTTTCTCAATTGAACATAGCAGAACAAAAAGCCAAGGTTGTTGAAAAATGGATCATTCAGTTAACAAATGCCAGAATCAGATATTCTGGTAATTTTCTGCATTCTAGTCAAACTCTATTGAAAATCATGAGAGCAATTGGAACTTAATATTGCTAATAGTAGACACACCTTCAAGGACTTCTGTGAATGTCAAGATGAATGAAATATTTGACAAGATAAAGATGAATCAACCACAATGCTCTCCATTTGAGAGTGAAAAAAATCCAGTGAGACTACCATAAAATGCTCCCTGAAAACAAACTGTTCTAGGGGAAAAGTGATTTAATGCAAAGTTTTAAAAAAAACTCTCTCAAAAAGTTGAGGACAAAATAATAGTAAAAATTAAATTGAATGAGACTAACTTTGTAACAGAGTAAGGAATAGGAATTTTCAGTAGTTAGGGTGCTTGCCTAGTATGTGTGAGACCCTCGTACATATCCTCAGTTTGATTCCCAGCACCCAAAACTATACATTACAGATATTTTATCTTTTACACAGGAGAAAACTTTAAAACATGCAGGGAATTCTAATTAGGCCAAATAATCTGCTGTGTGTTGAATGTATAATATTATGTTGTACTTTACAAACAAATATCATCACACTGGCGATTAGATTACAACAGCTCTCTGCAAGTCCAACACCAATGATAAGTGACCTTGAACTTCCTTTTCTTTAGAACCATTTTTTAAAAGTATGGTTTAAGCTATCCAGTCCATGATACTTTATTTTTTAAGACTTTTTATTATTATTATGGAATTATGTGTTTATTGTGTGTATTTGTCTGTCTGTAGGAATGCACAGATGAGTACAGGTTTCAYTGAAGATCAGAGGAGAGTGTCAGATGCCCTGGAGCTGAAGTTATCAGAAGTAGTATGCTGCCATGTAAGTGCTGGGAACCAAAGACCAGACCTCAGCAACAGCAGCAGGTGCACTTACTCAAGCCATTTCTGTAGTCCCCTATGGTGTGTTATTATAAAATCTGAATTAAGGTTCTGTCTAAAATATTTTGTGTATTTTTTTTCTCAATCACAGTTCATTATTGATCATATTGTAAATTTAGATCATAAAAACTCATTAGTCGGGGCTGACTGCTCTTCTGAGGTCCTGAGTTCTAATCCCAGCAACCACATGGTGGCTCACAACCATCCATAATGAGATCTGACATCCTCTTCTGGTGTGTCTGAAGACAGCTACAGTGGACTTAGATATAAATATAAATAAAATCTTTTTTAAAAACTCATTAGTTTCTTATTTTAGCTTTAGTTTTTACTTTTTTAATTGGATATTTTATTTGTCTATATTTCAAATGTAATCCCCTTTCCCAGGTCCCCTCTGGAACCCCCCCTTTTCCATCACTTTGTCCCCCTGCTTCTATGAGGGTGCTCCCCTCCCACGCACCCACTCCTGCCTCACCACCCTAGCATTCCTCTACACTGGAGCATCAAGCTTTAGAGCACCCTCATAGAAGCAGTGTAAGGGGGGATGGAAGAGGGGGTTTCCAGAGGAGAAATCAGGAAAGGGGATAACATTTGAATGTAAACAAATAAAATATTCAATTAAAAAATGACTAATACATTTTAGCAGAGGCAAAATAGGAGTCATCTTTAGTCAATGTCCCTAATGATTCACACTTCATTATTTGCCCTTTTCTATGAGACTTTACAGTTCCAGCAAGAAACAGACAATGTTTTTCTGCCATCCAATTCTTTGCTCATCTGCAGTGCTTGGTTTTGACATTAGCATGTAAACAAAAGTGACAGAAGATACTTGGGAAAATAGTTGTAAAGTGATCTTGGCCACATGCATTTGTTACTGCTAAGACAAAGAAGTACTTACCTGCTGATCCAAAGAGGGCTTTAGACACAAGGACAAGACCCCCTTATTCAAGTTCACTTTGGATTGCTCATACTCCTGGCTCTACCAAAGATATGTGAGTCTAGTTTGGAATAGCCACCTTCCAATATGAATGACAGTTTTAAAAGCAAAAAGGAATTATTTCAGTCTTAAGCACTGAGTTGTAGTGTGACTTCCAACACATCAATAATTGATACACTTTCAAAACCACCTGGAGGAAATATTTTCATACTGATCACTAAAAAGAGATGACACTGAAGTTCATTAAAGTACTAAAGAGAAATTGTCAATGATAAGATTGCATTTAATCAAAGGCTACCACAGAGTCAATTGGAGAATCTAAAATGATAAAAACACATCAATATTACAAATTAGAAGAAATAAAACAAGTGTTATTAGATAGGGTTCAAGAGATATCTGTGTTCATGTGGCCTTTTATGTTACTATTATATCCAAGAGAACAGTCTTCATTTTGTGCTTGCTAAATGTTTAAGGTAATAATGTCCTTCACATTATAAAAGAATATTTATTTGTCTTCCACAGAGGTACATAACTATGTTGATAGTATTAAGATCATTTATAAGCAAAAGAGATTGGAAAGTGACCAAAAATACCTATATTTCCATAAGACTATGATTTCCATGAAAATTTAACACCATTCTATCAAGCTTATAACACTTAATAAATGTTAGTATTTTCCTAAGATGGAAGAATCAAATCTAATTAAATCACTCTACWTTAGGCAAAATTGGTTTATTATTAAGCATACCATCAGCCTCTGGGATTAATCTAACATTTTTTAGGTCTAGCACATTGAAAAAATCTTTCTTTGTTTATCAATAAACTTCTCTGTATCTGTAGTAAGAGATTTTATCTTACTACCGTTAATTCCACAGAATCAGAAGAATGAACTCAAGAATTTGAACTCAAGTTAAGTTAGGTCAAGTATTACAGTTTGTTCAATACTAGGGGGAAAAAAAGGTTGAATCCAGTTATTCCATGCAGCTAGTAAAGTATTCAAGGCAATCAAATTCAAAGCACTTAGAAGGCATTCTCCAGGTGAAAAAGCTGGACTACAATTGAGACCAAGATCCAAGTTCCCTAATTTCAATACTACAATCTGTCTGCCATACAAGTTATTGTCATTATACTGGCTGTCTTAGTTCGAAATTCAAGAATTGTATACAGTGGGTGATTATGAAGTGTTTGATGAATAAATTGAAAGCAAACATTGTCTTCAGTCCTTTTTTTTTTCTAAGTATTCTTTAGATTGTTCTGTTCATCTTGGTTAACATTCAGAATACACTCCTTCTGTTTCCCTCACACTTTCCTGGACTGAAATCTATAGATTGTAAATCTTCCTTAGACACCTGCTTGAACTACATACATCCTTAGAGAAAAGCCTTAAGATTTTTGCATTATTTTACAAGTGAATAAAAGCAAAAGAGATTGAAAATTCCATGACTTACAAACCTAGTATGTTGGGGCTCTGGGTTTTTACAGGAGATGAGGATCCTAAAGGTGAGCCTTCCTGCCTCTATAGAATAACACGATTTTAGATGGTAAATAAGTATGAATTTAATCCCAATCACACACATAAAAATTAATGTCCTTCAGCTGAGTTTCTAGTCTCTTGTTTTAGGAACACAGGAATTTCCTTATATTATGAGATACCGATCTCATGAAACAGAATAGGAAGAGGATTTTAATAGGATAAATGACTGACAAGCTAAAACATACATGACTTTCCCAAGGTCATTAAACTTCAATGTTCCTTTTTCAATTTCTCCTAACACTCATCTCTGTCATAGCTTTGATTCCCATAAAGCAGTTCTATATCTTGTCTTCCCGAAATAGAATCACATAAATGAACAGAGGATACCAACTAGCAAAAATCATGAACAGAATTTGCAATAAGGTTGGCCTTCGTACCAATGTTAGACTTCATTAGGCACCAAATAACCTGACATTCCCTTTCAAGATCTAGAAAAAAGAAACAATAAAATAAAATCTAAAACTTCACAGTTATAGCTTTAAGCCAGCAACTTCCTTCTCTTATTTTTGTATCATCTAATACTCCAACACTTAGACTCAACTCCCAATCATTTATATTTTCTGAAAGTATTATTGATAGAAAAGTCTATGGGTATGATGCAAATAAGTAGTAGTTCCTAAAGCAACCTCGCCTCTTCTTATAGCTATAGAGTGAAAAGAAGCAAGTACTGTGGGAACTGGAACAAGAGAGCATAATACAGGAGGAAAAGACTGAATCTTATCCATAAAATCATCTTGTGTGAAAATGCCACCCCTGACAAAAGACTGAGTGCTACTTCACAAACTTCTGAAAACCAAAGGTTTTGAGCTAATATTGCTTCAAAGCCCACTATTCTGCCAGAGGTGACAGTACCTTAATTTGTCACTGTCAAGCAGGCCAATTTCTTTAAGGTCTGATTATTGTTGCTCTTCTCAACTGTCTCTAGACACAGCAGCTTACTAACACAGAGAGCATGCTAGAGGTCAACTTGAGTGACATCAAACAGAGCTTATTACTGTGTTAACGGTTCTAGCAGGAGTTATATGATTCAGGTAAGGGTATTGGGAGGACACAGACAATCTGAAGGTTTCTGTGATTTTCATTGTGTTCCCTTCAGGAGAGGATGCTGATGAGCAGGTATCTGCTTCTCCGACACTCAATATTGAATGTGAAACACTAATTCATTATATATGAAACACTTTATTCTTCTTCTTCCTGGTGCATAAATCAATCTCCCAGTCCACAGAGAGCTGAACTATGAGCACAAAGAATTTCCCTCAATAAATATCCATAGCAATTCCCTGCAAAGAATCACTGCAGAAAATTCCATTCCAGGTTTTGAAGGTCCTTTACCTACATCCAATTGAACAGTCTTTGGATTAGCTAGCAGGCAAATATAGAAAAAAGCTTAGGCTCAAAGCTCTTCCTGTCATGCATATCCACCCCCAAGTTATTGTTTGAATTGATTTTTTTCTCCAAACAATAATAACAGGATGAAATTTTTCTGTGGTCTCCCAAAAGGCTATGGGGAAAATAAGACTTAACTCTGACACATGATGTAAGAGTGTACAGTTAAAAGTTGACAGAAGCCAATATTTACAGTGTGATTTGGAAATGATAGGACAGTTAGTTATAAACCTTTTTGAAACCTTTATAACAACTCTCTTCCAAGGGTCCTTGCTATGGGATCAACTCACAGTTGGAAGCTATGCTACAACAGAGACATTTTGCACTTGGATAACAGCAGCATAATGAACAAATGTTTATGTCACTTCCAACTACCCAAAGAGGGAGGCTCTGTGCTTCAATGCTCCCTTGAGGGAAAATAAACTGTCCTGCAAGAATAACAGTCTGACAAGTATTTTCAGGATATATGAAATGCACGGGAATATTTTATTACTCTCATAAGGGTAAAAGTAAGTCAGGTTTGGGTGTAACCARCACATGCTTCTAAAGGTCAGCTAAGAGGATGGTACAATTGCTATCTTCTTTGTCTTACTACAAATGTCTTCAATAACACTGCAGTCTATTTCACTCTCCACATTTCTACTCAAACTGATTCATAAGATTGGCCTTAAAAAATGTGTATTTTGTTCTAGTTGGCTCCAGGGCATTTTTTAAAGTATTTTCTTAAACTTTCCTGTTCCTTGACATGAATCTTTTCTGTTGGCCTTCTGGTTCCTAGAGTCTGTCCTTCTACCCCCTCCCCCACCTTGTTCTTCTGTCCTTCTACATTCAACAGAACATTGGGTCAAACTGAGCTGCCCATTAAAATCACCTACKAATATTTTCAGATCCTCATATAACTTGCCTGCATCCTTTCCCCAGGTAAACTAGAATCTATAGAGAAGAACTCAAGCATGGAATCTTCTCTTACTTTGTCAGTTAAATTATATTTTACATACCATTCAAAATACAAATCATTGATATCTCACACTAAATGTGTATGCCTATGAAACATACCACCTCATCACAATTTGGAGAATTCCTACCAGCCTAGAAGTTCCTTCAAGCTGCTTTATGATCCATCCTCAACCTTGTTGACTCCCCAAGGTACTCACTGCTTGAATTTTTAATCACAGAAAACTCATGTGAATGAAATCATATTATGCATACACTTGTACTTCTCTATCCATATCGACCTCACAGATACCATGTTTTTTATGCAATTCCTAATTCAGTAGGTCTGAGATAGAATCTAAGATATTTTTTTTCATTTCTGACACTTTCCCACATGATGTTAATGCTAATTGTCTGGAAACATGTTGAGTGACACAGGTACAGTAATGATCTATATTAGGTAAAAGAGTAGTCTGAAATAGTCCTTATAAGCAAGATTCTTTCTCAGCAGGTATAAAGCGCAAACAGCTTCTTACTTAGGGTTGGGACTTTGTTTCCACATCCATTTCTCAGTGCAGAATTCAAAGAACTAAAGCTAATACTCCTTAAATTATTCTGCAAAATAGAAATGGAAGGAGCAATTCTTAACTCTTTTTATAAAGCCACTCTTACCCTGGAATCAAAAACTATGCAAAGGCCAAACCAAAAAGAGAAGAAGGAGAAGGAGGAAGAAGAGAAAAAGGAAGAAGAGGAGGAGAGCATGACAGACTAATATACCTTGTGAACATAGATGCAAAAATTCTCAATACTTGCAAACTGAATTCAACAGCACAACCAACACAACACARCAGGTAGATCAAGTCAGCTTCATCCCAGAGATGGAGAAATTATTCAACATATATAAATCAATAAATGTAACGCACCACATAAACAGACTGAAAGACAACTACAAAAATAAAACCTGCTCATGATCATTTCATTAGATGCARAAAGGGCTTTGACTAAGCCTTTCACCCACTCATGATAAAAGGCCTGGGGAGACTAGGGATATAAGGGACACATTTCAACATAATAAAGACAATTAACAGCAAGCCTATAGCCAACATCAAATTAAATGGAGGGAAACTCAAAGTAATTCCACTAAAGCCAGGAACAAGACAAAGTTGTCCACTCTCTCCCTATCTAATAGAGTACTTGAAATCTTAGCTAGAGCAATAAGAAAATTGAAAGAGATCAAGGGGATACAAATAAGAAAGGAAGAAGTCAAAGTATCCATATTTGCAGATGATATGATAGTATACATAAAAATTCTAAAGACTCGGCTGGGCGGTGGTG
This sequence comes from Apodemus speciosus, assembly GCA_002335545.1. Classification (NCBI taxonomy): domain Eukaryota; kingdom Metazoa; phylum Chordata; class Mammalia; order Rodentia; family Muridae; genus Apodemus; species Apodemus speciosus. The sequence goes on from BDUI01004119.1 coordinate 61,635, forward strand.
GTGGTGCACGCCTGTAATCCCAGCACTTGGGAGGCAGAGACAGGCGGATTTCTGAGTTCGAGGCCAGCCTGGTCTACAGACTGAGTTCCAGGACAGCCAGGGCTACACAGAGAAACCCTGTCTCAAAAAAACAAAAAAAAAATAATAATAATTCTAAAGACTCTACCACAAAGCTTTTACAACTGATAAACACTTTCAGAAAAGTCATTTTTCAAATATTATTCCATAATGTTCATATGAATGGTTAACAAGCTCTTCTGGACATTGTCTAAATAAAGTGCTGACTCTGGTAGATCCTATTTTTCGTTTTAAAACTACTGAATAAAAAAATGCATGAAAAGGTGACATAAAACAAAGTCTTCCCCAGAATAAGCTGATAATTAAAAATATTACAATATAAGAAGTTCATACTTGCTTCTGATAACATAAATTTACAAGAGGCTCTACATGTCCAATGACTAAGAAACATGGAACAGAGCTCTGACTCTGAGCCTTTGTTTCTTATAGGCAGTGAACCTGAATTAGTATCAATGCTAGCAATTAAAAATAATTCAATAAATAAATGAATGAATACTGACCAAAGTGTTTTATTAGCAAAGCCTGCCTATACTTTTAATAGTCATGATGATCTTACTTGCTTCTATCATGAGATAAATGAAACTATTCTAAACCTACCAATCAGTTTCTACTTTCCTGCCATTTTCTTAACAAAAAGAGACTAGACTATAGACTCCAAAGGCTTCCTCAGGAAGAACACCAATAAGTCTTATATATCTCAGATGTCATGAATAATCTTCCAGCATATGAAAATAGGTGAGTCAACATCTGACAGTCATATTTATACTTTAAAAAGTTGTTGTCATCTGTGTCTGTAGCTTACAGGTAGAGTGTTTTTCTAGCATTAACAGGGAATCTGTGTTTGATACTTACTCAGCACTGCAAAACAAATTCTCATTTATTTTACAGCAATAAGATATGGTTTATATTTATTAGAATCTAAAAGAGATATTAAGATAATAAAAAATATACATATGTAACTTTTGATGAAAAATTAAATTTCATTCAAAATATTCAACCCTTAAGAAAAGATATAAAGACAGAGACACTTTACAAAACAGGAAATCCCTGGTGGAGTTTTTTGGGTCACTTAAGTATACTATCATATCGTCTGTGAATAGTGATAGTTTGACTTCTTCCTTTCCAATTTGTATC
>BDUI01004119.1:75444-88494 GCA_002335545.1 Apodemus speciosus
CTAAGAATTTCATGAATTCATTGTTTCTAATGGCTGAATAGTACTCCATTGTGTATATATACCCAAATTTCCATATCCATTCCTCTATTGAAGAACATCTGGGTTCTTTCCAGTTGCGGGCTATTATAAATATTGAAAATTATGTCTAATTTTCAGGGGAATCGCCAAACTTATTTCCAGAGTGGTTTTACCAGCTTGCAATCCCACCGACAATGGAGAAGTGTTTCTTTGTCCAGACATCCTCTCCAGCATCTGCTCTCCCCTGGGTTTTTCATCTTAGCCATTCTGACAATCTCATTTTAACCCACCAGGTGCCCACACCACATATTTGGCACCCTATCTCCACCCATCTAAGTCCTAGTTTCCAAAGACTCTTTTTACATGTGTTAGTCATTCTTTTTAACCCTGTTTGTTTGTTCTTGCAGTCCCGGAAGACATAAGAGTTTCATACAATAACTATCACCAGTAGACTACAACATCTCTATGATCCAACCAGCACCCTCAGAACTCCCAGGGACTAAAACCACCAACCAAAGAGTACACAAGGAGGGACCCATGGCTCCAGCTGCATACATAGCAGAGGATRGCCTTGTTGGACATCAAAAGGAGGAGGAGAGGCCCTTGGTCCTGAGAAGGTTGGATGCCCCAGTATAGGGGAATGCCAGGACAGGAAAGCTGAGGTGGGTGGGAWGGTGAGCAGGGGGAGGGGAATGGGTAGGAAGTTTTAGGAGGGGAAACCAGGAAAGGGGACAACATTTGAAATGTAAATAAAGAAAATATCTAATAAAAAATCTCTACTTTGCATTTTTTGATTCTCTAATGTCTGAGTAATTCTTGTGTGTGACAAAAACAACCATTTGCCCCAGATTGAGTACCAACAGACCAAAGTAATTACCTCACTGAAGTCTAGCTTAGGACAGTGGCATCACCAAAACATCTCAACCAGTGGGTTTAAGAACCTTCTTATAGCTGCATAGAAGTTCTCTCTCTAGACAGTTAACCTTCCACTCTTTATAGAGTCTAGAAGCTCCCAAGACCACATACATCAGAGTCAGAATTACATGTACTGAGATAACACAGAGGCTGGAATCCCAGGTGAGCATCTAAAGGTCTTCATCACCTTTTCCTTATATGAGAGAATATCAGTAGTTACAATTCTGAAAGTTTCTTTTAGGTAATAACTGCTGATCTGATTAAGATGATGATGGCTGCTATGTTCAGAAGACAGCGTTCCACAACGTTTTATTTTATTAGGTTGTATCAGTTAAAATATTTGATGTATATCATTTTCCTAAGCAAACATGGACAGAAAACCTTTTCTATTATATCATATTGTCTTTTAAATTAAAAGCCAGAAAATATATCTAGTCTTGTGGACGATAGGTAGATGAGGAAAAGAAAATAATTGAAAGAAATTGCAAATATTTAACCCAAATGCTCTTATTTTCAAGAGAAAACAAATAAAATCTTTGATTCTTATACAACATTGCCTTATGATGCTAAATAACATACATTTGATTTTTTTATAAGCTGACTTTAGTGTTCACACTCAGAATAACACATGAACCTTTTCTAAGGCTCCATATCATCAAATCACACATGAACACACAATGTTCATTCAACAAATCATAAAGGTGCATGTTCTATGGGCCAAACTCTGTGCTATATGAAGAGACAAATCTCTTAACTGCAAGAAAACCAGTAGTTAAAAGGTCATGTGATAAGCACAATGATAGAAATAGGCCCAGGTTTCCATGGAAACAAAGGCATCTTTTGTTTGTTCAGGCCATATTCTCTGGCACCTATTGCTTTAAAAATATTGAGATGATTTTTAGATTAATGGAGAAAGGATAAAAACACACTCTAGAAAATGTCTCCTAAAGATTAGGAGCATAGAGATATGAAAAAATATATCACACTTGAGGATTTGCAAATACTATCTGGCAGTCACAAAAGCGTGCATCAAACAGATGAACCTGGTTTAACTGGTGAAGGCACTTGGAGCCACTGATGGATTTTTAAACAATTGTCTTGATAGGAAACTGGCTGCCAAGCTTGGGTTTTACAATTGGCACACTGAAAGGATACAAAAATAAGAATGGAGGCCTTGCTGTCAGTGTTAAGCAGGATATGCCCCTGGCTGGGTCTTAAACTGCCTTTCATCTACCCACAACTACAAATCACCTTTGCTTGCTCTCTATTGATTGCTGCTTGATGTCTCCAATTCCTTGTTTACTCTAGCCTTAATGCTTTGACATCTATATTGATTACATTTTTTTCTGCCTCAAAACTATCCCACTTATTTCTTCTCATGGTTTACCTTGTAGTCCTTAATTCTTAGAACAACCCCTTCCATTTGATCTCTTCAATTCAACTTTGTTTGATGCTCTAGTCCTAGAAATTTTCTGACAATGTTGATTTACGAGATGCGTTCTTTCCCAAGGGAAACATATGGCAGCAGGTTTGATGTATGTATGGCAAAGAATTTTTAATTGAAACTGATATGAGTTTACACTTTTAGACTAACACTAGCCTTCTTTCTAGCTGAGTGGTAAAAAAAAATAATTGGCTCTAGCTAGAGGGTAAAGAGTTAAGAATAATATGTCTCATGCATTGTTTTTCTCTTTACTTTCACTGAAACCAATACTATATAAGTTCATGCAGCAGAATGCTCATCATCTTGGATCTCTTAAAACAGCACCTCCCCTATCATCCCACACTGGATATATACATGAAGTAAAATAAAAATTTATTTGAACTTATATTTATTTGTGTTAAAACCACTTCAAATGCAGTGTTGATAGCCCTTTATTATTTCTCCTATCTTAACAAATATATTAATCATATGGCTTTAAATAACACATGTATAGTTTAGTCCTCATTACTTGCATCAGAAGATGAATGCAAACACATGGGTCAAGATATCAGATAAACTGACCCACCTGTTACTACATGTGCTTCTTTGGTATAAATTAATTTAGGACATGGTTTGTAAAATGGGGAATGACCAATAATTAAAAATGTTGTGTTGTTTCATATGCTCCTTTTCCCAGTACTGTTTTATGTACTAAATAAGAGAAACTAAACCCCAAGTACACTACTCAAAATGAGTGGGAGAGCTAGCTATAACTAAGCATTGGCGAAACCTTTCCTCATTTCTTGTTTGAATTGCCTACAACTCCATATTTCTGATTTATGGCAGTTCTTATTCTTTACTCCTCCCAAACCCTTCTGTACTTCCTTTAAAATATCGTGTGTGTGTGTGTGTGTGTGTGTGTGTGTGTGTGTGTGTGTGTGTATCCATGTGACTGTCTGTCTGTCTTCTGAGTGCATGTCTGTAAACCATGCATTTATGGGATCACAGAAACAAAAAGAGGCTGGATCTCTTAGGAACCAGAATTACAGGGTTTTTTTTTAGTATTATGTGCTCTTCACCATAATATTCTGTCTTAACAAGCCTAAAGGTGATATAATTGAATCATGTACAGAATTTTCTAAACCAAGAGGCAAAAATATATTATTTTCCTCATCCAAATAGATTTTTCTCAGGTATTTCACCATAGTAACGGCAGTCTGAGAAGTTCATGATCTATTCAGACATAAATCTAAAGATCTGAGGATTGGTGGAGAAAGGAGAGACACTTGCTCCCACATCACTTATGGAGGCCAGAGTTTGGGTAGTAAACATTTATTCAATGGATAAAAAGGGTGATCCTTTAATGTTCACCATGCTGTGTTCTCAGGCACATAGTTTCCTCAAGAACTTCAGAGAGAAGAGAATTATCCATTATAGATGAAAGAATTCTAGTTTTCTAAGTCTGCTTGGCTTCAATGTTAAACCGCAGAAACAAAGTCTTAACTTCAGCTTTACAAATAAGAAATGGAGCCTCTATTATAACAACATCCCTGACCAGCTGCATTTTCCCACTTCAGCCTATAATCTACCTACTCACCGTCTATTATCTCTGTAACTTTTGTACCTCTTGCACCATAATGAATGAGTTTATTTGGCATGTCCTTCTCCCCTAGCAGACTATGAGCATCTGCTTCATATACAGCTTTGCAATGCTATGCAATAGGAGTCCCAGAAATATTTGTAAATTAGACTGAACTGAGTTCATTATGAGTGATATGATTTCCCTAATCTTCAAACCACAAGTTAACAGGTATGATAATGCAGCTTAGAATATCTTCCTATGAAAAGGGAACTTGAGCAAACCCTCCAGGTAAGTATAAACTACCTAAGGAAGAAAAKCTTCCTGAAGTATTTTCCACACAAATGTTATAATCCGTTCCAACTTTATTTTTCACTGGAACCCTCTCTTTGTCTTCTGAGAAAGGATGTATACATAAGGGAGGATATAAGAAGAGGTAAACATTATTTATATGAAACCCTTCAAACAAAGCAGAATTTTATACCCATTAGTGATTTGTCTTAAACTATTTTCTTTCTGACACACAAGTTTATGAGAAATGGTTAGCTTGGCAAATGGCATGTTTTCCTTAAACTTGATTGTAAACATTCACATATTAAGAGCTATTTTATAACAAAAGATTCTTGAGTTTTACCATACACTTGTATTGGATTCTACATTCCAGAAAGATTCTCCAGAAATGTTACATACAGGTTAAATTTTAAAATAGTGCCCTATGGTATATAATCTCATTTTAAACATCACAAAAACCCTACAAGATCAATTTAAAATTTTTCTTAGTATATATTAAAAGCTCAGGTTTGAAAACTGAGTTGTCTAATATCAAAATTAATATTTAATGATACTACAATGTAAACACACACAAATACAAAAACGTTAGATGCATACTGTAGTGTGTCTTTAATGATATGCTAAGGGCTCCAGAATTTATTTCAAGAGATAGTGTATAGGGGGTACTTTCAAAGGAATGTGTAAAAAAAATGGTTCTGCAAGCCTACATGAGATAGATTAGAAAAATAAGTCTGGAAAATAAGAAAAAATATAGCATTCTCACAGATGTCTCAGTCCAGCACTATGGCGTGCTTAGTCATATTAAACCTGCCATGCCCTGTGTATGCTTTTCACTGAGTTAACTTGAGATGGATGGCAAGACTCTCAGCTAATTCATTTTTAATCCCCTGAGTCATTTAGCACAGTGCTTTGCACATAGTAAGTACTCAATAATATGTGAATCATGAATAAAACCTTTCTAAATTCTCTCTGCTTCTCCTCAAACAATACCCTCTCCATAATATTTTCCTCAAAAAACCAATAGACCAAACTTCAAATCTTAGCTTAATAACTACTGATTACAATTCCTCTGTCTCCCCCTTACAATGTGAATGCCTTCAGAGCAGTCAGGCTCAGGCATGCAATATCTGAACCCCAAAGGAGAAGGAAAATGCAGGGCCCTTACTTCAAAACTATTAAAATTTTTAARACAATGGTGGAGTGTGAGAATGCTTCTGAGTAGCAGACCCTTTGTGTGTAAGTCTTAACTTCAGGAGCTGGCCTTGAGGACAATGCTTCTGTGTTATATATTGTTTTACCCATGATTGTTATCATGGAATCTTGTAGAGATGTTGATTAAATGTACTGAGCAAACAATGAAGGTCGGGAGAGTTGCATAAAATGGGAAGGTTTACTTGGGCAAAATCTAATGTAAGTGAAGTCTACTGCATACTCAGGTAGCCTGCTGAGGACACAGCCGGAGTGAGAGTCATCTGCTGTCATTTTGCCCTTCTCATGTCTCAGTATCTTACCCTGACACTCTGTATTGCAAAATGTATATGTAACCGCACCTCATCCAAAAGCAGTGTTTTGTTCTGTGATGCCTCACACTTTAGGAGACTCCGGCTTTGGCTTCCTTCTTTATTTTTTTCCCTGATGTAATGGCGACAGTTTAATATGTATGAAGCAAACAGCTGAAGGAATTTTTATAGACAGAAACAATGTATTGACTAATAACATAAGACAGTAGGCGTTGGTACTCATAAAGCAAACAAGGTTGAGTTATTTGAAAACATGTTGCAGACCAATTCTAGTTAAATGTTTGAAAAATGTTGAAAAGTATATATTGATCACCCCTTCTGAAGGACAGCACAGAGCTCTGAGATGAGCTATAACCATGAAGAATCATTTTATCTATTACACAGACAAGCAATTTATCGAGTCTCTATTTTTTATCACACTTGAGTATCCTACCCACAAAACACAAATATTTATCTTAATATCTGAAAATGCCTCTCTGCGACAATAAGGAAAAGAAGCTACTTAAAAGGCATCAGTCCTCCTCCGCCCATCTTCCTCATTTTAGCCAAGCTGCTACAGCAGTTGCTTCGAGCCACAGGCAACGCTTAGCAATTGTAATGGTGACCCCCAGTGGCAACAGCCTGCAAATGAAAGCACTGCTGTTTCTGTACCAAGGATGTCAATTTTATTAAAATGCTTTCTTTATAAAGGATATTGGCGATTTTGTTGAACTGTAATAAAAATGAACCACATGTTTGCTGCAAAAATCAATACTTTCTCCTCCACTTTATTGTCACCAGTTAAATACATGAGTTTTCCTTTCAAAATATACCCTTTTGAAGTAAAAAGCATGATCTTCAGGAAGTCTGCTAAACACCAATGTCATTGTGTTTTTCTTTTCTCCAAAAAGAGGCTTAAAAAAAGAGCCTGTGTCCACTTGCACTCTGAATATCTGTTAGGTTTCTGAAAATCCACCTTGTAGAGAATTTAATAGGCTGTCACTTATGTAAGTATTGTTGAACTCTGGAATGATCACTAACATCCATCTGAACTCTGGAAAGATGTGTGGTCAATACTATAAAAACGTTAAAGATATTGGCCTTCCCACCAGAAACTCATATTCAAGCAGAAGACCAAATAAAGCCCCAAATTCGATAGTAGCAAATTCAATAATAACAATTTGAACAGTAACTCAAAATAATAAAGTGTAGGGTCCTATACCATAACCAATTTTCACAACATTAAACTTTTATTTGGTAATAAATAAGGGGATGAAGGGAGAATATACTATTATATACTATTAATACATTAAGGCCTTGAAGGCTCAGTTTCATATACAGTCCCTTCATATAAACAACCTTAGTATGACACCAACTGCTGACATTGAAGAGATGCTCTTTGGAGATCAGGATAAACTGTAGCACCAAACTTTATTATGAATCAGAATCACCAGGCCTGCTTCCCAGACTACTGGTATTATAATTACTACAGCAGAATACACTGGCATCATTATTTTTCAAGGCTCCATGATTCTAAGCAATTCCCATGAAGAACTGTGCTTAAGTGGCTTCCTTAGTTCAAAGATAAATTAGCATATAATTTACCTAACATATTATTTACATAACTTAAGCATGTGTGTGTGCTATCTGCAAATACTCTATTATAGCATTATGTGGAGACCTTTTTTAATACTAGTACACAAGATCAATTTTAACAGAATTTCTCTAGATAGTTCCTCCATACCACCAGTGGTTTTAAAAAATTCCCCGGGTGATATCAAAATGCAGTCAAGGTTGAACAACGTTGCACTCAAATACTGAGAATAGAAAATTTTTTAAAACCTAACTCGACACAACAAAACCATTCTAATATGCAACATATGCTTTCTTTTTAAGTAAACTTTGAGGCTACACAAAGATAACTCCAAATGACTCAAAATACAGAAAAAAAATGTGAAAGTAAACACAGAAAGGTAGTGCCTAGATGTGTAATTTAGTCATCTTAGACAGGAGGAAAACAAATTAAAAAATAAATAAACAACATTTTCCGACACTCAGATCGAGTGTTTCTAAGCCAGGACTGCAATGGCCCAGAAAGCTACAAGGGAAAAGTGGGTATTAGAGAAACTCATAATGAATCATAAAATAATGACACATAAACAGGAAATACCAAACAATGGGACAAAGAAAGTGCTTACCAAGGAACTTAAAATATCCTGTTTCTAGTAGCAAAGCAACTTCTCAAATAAGATTTGTTCATCTATTTTAGCTGGGAATTTTCATGGCATTCTTTTTCTTTCTTATCCACCAAGGCAAACTTTATGTGCTGAATGGATCACAGATGAGGAAGCTTATGTAAACACTAAGCATTCCAATGCTTTGACAATTATTTCTCATGGGACCTTAATCAGTCGGCATCCTGGTGTCTGTCTCAATCTTGTGCACATTTACTAAAAAAAAATGTTAACAAGGTCACAGCTAGCCTCCTAGACACCTTGCCAATTTTATTTGTGAATTCCTACATTTATATTTCAAAATCATAAATAAGGAATCACATACAACATATCGTTTTTTTAATATGTGAAATATCAAGCACTTTCCTAAATTCTATTTTACTTTTATAGTGTATGCAAATGAATGCTTCATGCAACTGATAATCCTTACTCTTATTTTTTCTGCAATATGTTTCCCACATTCATATGAACTTTTACAATTTCAGGCAGCAGCAGTGACTAATTGCACAAGACTTGCACAAGACTAGACCCATCAACATTCCCTAATGGACAGGCTCATGAAGCCTCACCCTTCCCAGAGGAGCTATGTACAGTTAAAGGTTGCAGAGGGAGAGGGCGTCATATTCCTCAGTAGAGTAGATGCTCAGTAGAGTAGATGCTGGAGTATTGCTTCCACACAAGCACATAATCCCCTACCTGCAGCCAAACCTAACAAAATACAGTGGATTGCATTCCAAAAGAGATACCAAAATAGAAAGGGGACCTACAATAAAGTAGGGATTTGGTGGGAAGGAGAAATAGATAAAAGAGGATGATGATGAGGTACTTTAATCGAAGAGCATTATCTATATGTATTAAGTTATAAAAGATAAAATAATGTTTAAAAAAGATTCGTTTGTTAGACTTTTTTCCTACTAATATTCTGATTGTCAGAGAGAAGATTGCATATACATAGTTTTCCAAATAGTCTCTCATCTGCAATTGTGAGAATAGTAGCTATGAATACCCATGCTTTTCATAGCACAAACTTTTGGTTTGAGGGCTCTCATCAGAGAGTTCAATCTCAACATAAATGTTATTAAGTTGCTAGCTGRAATGATAGATACAAATTCTTTGGTTAATGGCTTTAAAATTATAAATTACCTCACTTCTGAAAACTGTAGGTGATAGTATTTTTACTTCTAGAGTTTAAAAAATGGAAACTAAAGCTTCAATAAGTTGGGTAATGCAAGGTACTTAGTGTTTAGTTTTTAAACTCTAAAACCTGGTTGAGGTCACTTAGAAAAAATATTGCAAAGTCATAGCTGAACAGAACAGTACAAAAAGTCAAAATGGATTAGATAACTTTGAACAAAGGCTGATGGAATGATAACAGAAAATGTAGCAAATGGTTAAGAAGTTTCAACACAGGTACCATGATACCAAATCCACATAAAGACTAAATAAAAATAATTACAGACCAATTTCCCTTATAAACATAAATACAAAAATATTCAATATAGTACTTGTACACCAAATCCAAGAACACATCAAAAAGATAGTCCACCATGACCTTGTGAGCTTCATCACAGARATACAGGGATGGTTTCATGTATAAGAATCAGTAAATATAATCCATCATATAAATGAACTAGAACAAACAACAAAAAAGCCATGATCATCTCATTAGATGCAGGAAAGGCCTTTGACACAATCCAATACCCCTTCATTATAAAGTCCCATAAAGGGCCATAAATAAACATGATAAAGGCAATTTACAGGAACTCTAGATCTAATATCAACTTAAATGGAGAGAAACTCAAAGGAGTGTCACTGAAATCAAGAACAAGGCAACTTGTTTTGTCCACTCTCTCTATATCTAGTCAATATAGTACTTTTAAGTTTTAGCTAGAGCAATAAGACAACTGAAGGAGTTCAATGGAATTCAAATCAGAAAGCAAGAAGTCAAAGCACCTTTATTTGTAGTTGATATCATAGTATATATAAGTAACCCTAAAAATTCTACCAGAGTACTCACATAGCTGATATACACCTTCATCAAATCTGATAGATAAAAGACTAACTAAAAACAAATCAATAGCGCTCCTATATACAAATGACATGGATTGAGAAAGAAATCAGGGAAACAAAACCTTTCAGAGTAGCATCAAATAATATTAATATCTTGGTATAACTGTAACCAAGCAAGTGAAAGAACTGTATGATAAAAACTTCAAGTCTTTAAAGAAAAAAATTAAAGAAGATATTAGAAGATGAAAAGATCTCCCATACTCATGCATTGTATGACTAACAGTAAAAATGGCCATCCTACCAAAAGCAAGCTATAGATTCAATACCATCTCTATCAGAATTCCAACACAATTCATTACAGACCTTGAAAGGACAATACTCAACTTTATATAGAAAAACTAAAAACCCAGGATAGCTAAAACAGTGAAGAACAAAAAAAAAAAAATGCTAGAGTTACCATCATTCTTGATTTCAAGATATACCTCAGAGCTATAATAACAAAACATGCATTGTATTGGCATAAAAAGAGACACAATGATCAATGGACTCAAATCTAAGACCCAGAAATAAACCCATACACCCATAGACACATGATTTTAACAAAGAAACCAAAACCATACAGTGAAAACAAAAAAGCATCTTCAACAAATGGTGCTGGTCTAACTGAATGTCTGTGTGTAGAAGAATGCATATAGATCCATATGTATTGTCCTGCACAAAACTTATGTCCAAATAGATTGAAGACCTCAACAACCACATACTATGAACCTGATAGAAGAGAAGGTGGGGCATAGCCTTGAACTCATGGCATAGGAGATGGCATTCTAAACAGAATACTGTAGCATGAGGAGAAAAATGATTAATAAAAGGAACCTTATGAAACTGAAAAGCTTCTGTAAGGCAGAGAACACAGTCATTTGGGCAAAGTAGCAGCCTACAGAATAGGAAAGATTTTTGCCAGCTCTACATCTAACATAGAAAGAACATCCAAACAATATAATGAACTCAAAAAACTATGTTTTAGAAACAAAAGAATCCAATTAAAAATAGGGAACAGATCTAAACAGAGAAATCTCAGATGGCTGAAAAGCACTTAAAGAAGTGTTCAGCATCCTTAGCCCCAAAGGAAATGCAAATCAATGTACTTTGAGATTCCATCTTACAGAAGAATGGATTTAAAATGTGTTACATTTACACAATGAAGTATTAGATGCTTAAAAAATGAAATCATGAAATTCACATGTAAATGAATAGAACTAGAAAAAATCATCCTGAGTGAGATAACTCAGACCCAGAAAGATAAAATGGTGTGTATTCTCTTAAATGTGTATAGTAGCAGTTAGGTCAATGATAATCAAACTACAATCTATAGACCCAAAGAGGTTCAGTAAAGAGGAAGAATCTGAAGGAAAGAAAATTTTGTGGGTAGACTGTGAGTGGGCAGGGAGGAGAATGAGGTATCAGATTGGCGAAAGATGGAATGGAGGAGAGAGTGCAGGGAGAGATGGCTGGAATTGGTGGGCATTTGTGGGGTGGGGTGGAAAACTAATAGAGTAGAATCTTCCTGGAATCTATAAAGGTGATATAGATGAGGATGCTTAGTAATAGGAGATTTGGAGTCTCAACTGGTCATCTCTTGTAGCTAGGAGAATTTCAGTAGTGGGACTGAGATATATTCAATTAATTTTTTGGCAAAGGGGTCTTATGCAAATCCCCTGAAGTAGTTGAATGAAAATTGCTCCTATAGGTCCATAAGGAGTGGCACTATTCGAAAGTGTGTTCTTGTTGGAGTAGGAGTGGCCTTGTTAGAAGTATGTCACTGGAGTTTCAAACTCTCAAACCAGGTGCAGTGTCACTCTCTTCCAGCTACCTGCTGATCCATTTGTAGAACTCTTGGCTCCTTCTCCAGCACCATGTCTCCCTGCAAATTGTAATGCTTCTTGTCATGATAACAATGGGTGAAAATTCTGAACTTTTAAGCCAGCCCCAATCAATTTTTCTTTTTCTTTATAAGATTTGCTGTGGTCGGGGTGTCACTTCACAGTAATAGAGACCCTAACAATCCTAACGAAGACATCCCCAAACAACACAGGCTGTTGCTAAGACAAAGAGTTGCTCTCTAGAAATCAGGCTCCACTGCCAAGGAAAACACCCACACATCTCTTTGAATATGAAAAAGTTGAGCTGGTGCCTACATGGAGCCTTCACCCCTATGTTCTAGTCTCTTTGATGTAGGAAGGTGTTCTATAGGCTACCAAAAAAAGAAACATGAACACTAACCCAGCCCCAACTCTTTGACCTAGTCTGTCCTGCAACACAGAACTTTGAGAGTAGCTAAGCAATGTTTGATTTGACTTAAGGTCCAGTCCATGAGAAAGAAGCCATTGCTTAAAGAAGCAATTTAACATTGCTTGGGTAACCAAGAACCAATGTTAAAACCAAATATTACTGTTCTAAAAAAGATCAATAAAATGATTCCATTGATATTCTGCTATAGTCACAGATCAGTGTCTTATCCAGTTATCATCAGAGAGACTTCCTCTGGCAGCAGATGGGAACATATGCAAAGACCCACAACCAGACATCTGAAAAGAAAGTTACTCGTGATTGCTCTTAGGACTTTTTTTCTCCTGTTGGTTTGTGCTATCCAACTTCAATATAATAGTTTCTGCTTCACCTTATTATGTTTTATTTTGTAATGTTTGGTTGTTATCTCTTTGAAGCCTATTCTTTTCTAAGGAGAGACAGAAAGGGAGTGGATCTGGAGGGGAAGAGAGGTGGGGAGAAACTGGAAAAAGTAGAGGTAAGGGAAAGTATAACCAATATGAGAAAATAATCCCTTTTCAATAAAAAAGGATACTTTAAAGATTAAAAAATGAAGATATAATCTTATCTAAAAATGCTGCTGTGTTAAAAATATTGATTTTACAGAGCTAAAGAAAGACTTCTCACCTGAAGAAATTCGGATGGCTAAGAAGCACCTTAAAAAATGTTCAACATCATTAGTCATTAGAGAAATGCAAATCAAAACAACCCTGAGATTTCACCTCACACCAATCAGAATGGCTAAGATTAAAAACT
>BDUI01004120.1:26231-37858 GCA_002335545.1 Apodemus speciosus
GGTTTTTCAAGACAGGGTTTCTCTGTGTAGCCCTGGCTGTCCTGGAACTCACTCTGTAGACCAGGCTGGCCTCGAACTCAGAAATCCGCCTGCCTCTTCCTCCCAAGTGCTGGGATTAAAGGCGTGCACCACCACGGCCTGGCTCCCTTCCATTTCTATAAAGAAGTTCAGTTCAGAAATGTAAAAAATCAAAGAAATCACAGATCAGACTCTGATTGCTAAAAGGGGAGACACCAAGATCRTCTTCACCTTTCTGTTTTCTACATAGTCTACAGGACACCACCGATAAACACTAMTTAAACTAGTGCATCGGGCCACAGTATAAGTCTGAGATAGATGYGTGACTAGCAAGCTTAAGACCCTGAGTTCCACACTTGCCATGATGCATTTGCAATTCACCGTGGCTCCTGGGAAAGCAATGTGCTGATGAAAAGTAAGTTCAATGGCAGAGAGGGAGACYGACCTAGGGCCTTCAGTTAATTCAAGCCATGAAGGAGACGTCTCCGTGAACCAGTCACCTGTGTCTGACTTCTCACCTTCCAGCCGGGGTATAGACTCCCAGAACAGGCTGGACTCGCATCCAAGGAGCTATTTTGTATAAACACATAGATGTAAAACTTTGGTTATCATAATACAAGAACAGTATTATGTCCATATCCTCCATCTTGTAGGATGATTACCTTCAGTTGGGTTTCATCTTCAAATCATAAAAATAAGCCTCTGTTTCACCTGGGAAGGTTGCTCTGATGAGAATATGAGGTGATATCAACATACTAGGTGGCACTTAGTATCAGGAGGAAATGACAGCTTCTAACCTCTAGACCTGTTTCATCCAATCAGATACATAAGAAGATTATATCTGTGTGGAAGATTGTATCTGAGGATTGGGCATATATTTCCTATGTCATTAAAAAAAGTCTAATGGTATTTTGATTTATCTGGGGCTTTCACACAATGCTATCTGTTTTCAGATAATCCTTTGAGGTTGCCTAGAGTGTTAGGCAATGTACAGAATGGGAAGTCTGTGGGGAAAGAAGTYGCAATACTTTTAATCAGAAAATAGATAAAGTGTAATGTTAACTGTGAAGCTAGTGTATAGGGCTTTTATTATTCCAAGAGATGACTTTCCTTTTAATTGGCTTAAGTGCCTTATTCAATATCTCTTGAAAATAGAGGATGTAGGAAGGAACTGTACCTCAGATGGTAGAGCACTTGCAAAGCCTATAGAGTCAGTTCCCAGCATCCTTAGAAAGAAAGAAAAGGGAAATCTAAGAGAAAATCTGAACTTGATTTAAAGGATCCAACTTATACAAAGGATTAGGGATCAGAAGAAGCACTTCCCCCTTGCATCTGGTTACTTGGTGGGTGRTCTGGAGCTCATAATCACAGCCTGGGTCTGTAGAATGGACAGTTAGCCTGAACATTATCCTCTTTAGCTGACTCTGCACACATTAAAATGACATAGCAGAAAGTGCTAAGGGCCAGCTTATGGAGAATATTCACAAGCCTCCTAATTGAATGGGTTAACCATGACTGGTCACGATCTCATTATTTAGGGAACACCCTAAAACCCAGGTGAGTGATGGATGCATGGGACTAACTTGCCCTGCCTCYACTCATGATGAGGGACAGGGCTACAAGWGGTTAAAGGTAAAACTAAGATCCAGGCAAAATTACTTTTAAAGATTTCCATTTTCACCGAATACTCTGTACCTGCTCACAGCATTCTCTACCCATCTGTAAGAGCCCAATGCACACCAGTAAAAGGTCTGTGCCCTTTTCTTCCTCTATWACTCTATGGCAGTCTAGAAGTCTGTCAAGTACCYGTGAGAGCACTGTCATCTACYTTACTGTAAGATAGCTGGTGTGTTACTTGTCCTGGTAATAAGGCTCTTCCTAAGAAACCTCATGTTCAACACACTTTCTTAAAATGCACTAGAACAGCTGACACTATTAATGAATGCTAATACACGCCATATAACACACCTGGTGTTAAAATTGCAAAGATATAGAACAACTRCAATCTTTCATGAAATGGAGTCAGGAGGCATTTTCAAAGCCAATGACAGCACAGTATTTGGACCAGTAAGGCAACTGAGCAGAGAGTGTGTGAGCAGAGAATGATCCTTATTATAATCATGCTTGGGGCATGTATTAGTGGTGAGTCAGAGGTTCGTAACCACTTAAAGACAAGACCAAAATAGCAACAAGCATCCTGTCCAGGAATAAATAGACAGGTTCTCTCTTTCTCATGAAACCCTTAACAGAGCATGGTTCATGATCCTCTGTGCTAGTTCATGAGGTTCTTCAGAGGCCCCAGAGAGTTATTGTGGTTGACCAAGAACAATATGCCCATGTAAAGCTGAATGAAGCTTGCTTCTAAAGCCATTCTCTTCTTTCCTGGGTTCCTCATCTTCACTCCAGCCAGACAGTAGTGTCTGAAGTATCCCACACTCACCTTGGCCAAATTCTGCAATTTCTGGCATGCCCTAAGTCCCACCTCCACCATTTTACCACCCAGTTAATTTTTTCTTGACATCAGGGTTAGAGAAGTTATCAGTTCTTACAAAAACCATTCCTATGCTGCTGTCATGACAGTACTCCCTTGACATCCACCATCACCTGCTTACTCCCAGTCTTTGCAGGTGACGCTGGTGGGTGCTACATGTTTTCCTGTATAGGAAGACAGATATCTACCTTCCTACTCTTTGAATTCATTGCCTGGAAACTAGTATGTGCCTATAACACTCATTTGCAGGCTAGATGCACAGTGGGTAGGTGGGTAGTTGGATGAATAAATGCCGATTATTCATTTTTCCAGTAATCTTTAGAGAGGCTCTAGAACTTTCAATAATTATTCTACTTGAAGAATAATTGATGCTCTTTCTTTTTCATASTTCCAGCTAGTTGTATTTCACTCATCTGTATAAATCTGAAAGATAGTTTTCCCATTAGGAGCGAGACGCATTTTCGGTCACGGAAATATATGTTCTACACATTCATTTAAGAGAGCTACATGACAGAATTATAATTCAGCAATCTCCTGATTTGTTTGCCRTGGTGTTAATAATCATTTCATGGCTTTTGCTGACACACTGCTGCCTCTGCTAAGGGAGGACTCTCCCCTGCACCTAATACRTCCCTGTCAGTCATCTARTTAACTGCAAGAGTCTCCGACTGAACTGTCCTCCAGGATGTTTCCCAGATGACAGTGGCTTTGATCATAAATCACTTTTCACAAATATAACTTGATTTCTGAACTATTCACTTTGCTTCTTAAACACCCAAGTCAGAGCTCCCACGYACTCTGTGGAAATGATTTCAAGGACAGCCTTTTCTCACTGTGCTCCTGGGAAACCTTCCCAGCCTTTCTGCCAAGGCTCTGATTGATGTGTGAGAGATAGAAGGAGGCATAGAAGCCCAGGCTTGTAATCATTTCTCTCCATAGAAGTCAAAATAGACTGAATAATTTTATCATCAGAAAGAGCATGAAGATGAAGAGTTGAAAATGAATGGCCAGGAAAAAGGTGGAAAAACCATTTATCCTCAAATCCTGATTTTTAATCAGTAGGAGACATAAACAAGCTAGCAGAAACCCTACTATCCTGCAGGACTTGTGTTCTGCTCTGTTCTGCAGGGAAGCAGGGTACAGAAGAACCTGATGCTGCAAGGAGGCCATGAGGATGATTACCATCTAACATCTAACCATCTCTGGAGCTTTCATAGTTAAGCCACTAATTCCAATTTTAGCTATATAAGTAATAAATATTTTAAAGTTTCAGCTGTTCAATGTTTGGGCTTTGAAACAACTTTCGCTAACTTAGGTAAAAAGGCAATTATGCCAGTTATACTATAAAAGTTCTGTGACCTTTCTGGACAATGTTTATGAATTATTTACTTTTTATGTTCTTTGACAAAAGCAACTTTTAAAGGAAAGGCTTTATTTTAACTGGTAGTTTGAGACTAGCATTTACTGAATTAGAAAAGCTACAGTGGCAGGAGCTTGAGTCAGCTGGTGATGTTGCAGTCAGGAAGCAGAAGAGAGTGATGGTGCTCAGGTCACTTTCTCCATTTTATTCTGCTCAGGATTCTAGCTTATCAAATAACATTACTTACATTTAGGGCCTTCCTATCTCAATTTACCCAATCTCAAATTTTCTCACAGATAAGCCCAGAGGTCTACCTCTTAGGCGATCTTAGATCTTGTTAAGTTTTTAAGTTGACAATCAATATTGACTGTCACAATTGGCTGGTGGGAAGGATGCATATTAACAGTATAGATATACTAGGTTTGTATCATGGCTTTTTTATTTATCAAGAAGATGCTCTTGGGCATATATTGTAACCTCTTTGTGTCTCTGTTCCTGGCTACATGATGGGGCCAGTAACAGCAATGTAATATGCCTGTGGTAAGCATGTTACACTTGAGCTAGGCTAGTCCTCCTTTCTGTCAGTCATTTCTGTTATTACTAAATCACACCATTTGCTTGATGGGACTCAATGGCTGTCAGTCACATGTTGGTTGTCAACATAGTGAGCTGTTTGGCTTAAGCTACTAAGGAATCAAATTCTAAAAGAAGACAATGTCTTAAGAAATCTTTGCTATAGGTTAGAGTTCAAAGGGATATAAAACTATATCTCTGAAGATGCCTGTAGTGCACAGGAGATTGCATATGACAGTACCAAGACAAGATTTCTGACCAGATTCCTCTCTGTTATGGCTGCTTTCCATAGCTATGAGCCCTGTGAATTGTTCTTGCACTTACTCAACTCTTCCATTTAACCCACGTGATACCTTGTCACAACCTTATGCTGACTATTTCACTACCAAGCCTCAATACAATTTTAAATAATAACAGCTATTATGCCTTGAATGTCACATCACATTTTCCTGTTTCAGAAAGCTAAGGTATGATTTGCCTAGAGGAAGAAAAAAATGGCCTATTAGAACAGTGCTGTTGACCCTAGCATAGCTGTACTGGTTTCTTCTTCACAACCAACAACATTTTGAAAGCCAGATATTTATTTCTTGATTGTTCGTCTAACCCCACGGTTCTCCCTCAGGGAATTCATTCTTCTATTTGCACTATACCAGGGGGTACAAACTAAATACACTACCAATGTAAAATCCCTGCAAGGCTAATAAACGAGTTCATGGGAAGCAAGGCAGGGAACCTTTTCAGGAGTGGTGCGGCAATTTATTAAATGCAACCGCATGAAGGCAGGAATTCAGAAATAGATCATTCACAACTGAGGATTCAGAGGGTCACATGTCACAGCTTGAATGGTAGAAAATCATTACTTTCAATCACATGTCAATTTGGAAGCCAAATCAGACACTTTAATGTATGTTTTCAACCCCGTACAATATGTCTGAATTTCCAAAGGGAAAATATGGTACATTTGCTAGTCGCCTGCCTATGCAGCCAACTACCAATTTCATATCATTAGTAATCTGCTGTCTGTCAAGTATAGCCTTAGACTTCTGTAGTACAGGACAGGAGTCCTAAAACTAACAAGGAATAACAATACTTGTAATTAAAAGATCACTGTCCTTTCATAACCCCTAATATTCCTTTAATGTAGAAGGATCCTTGCTTGGTGAGTTTAGGATAAATGACATCGATCTTAGCAGTATGCTTATTTTTGTACATGGTCAGCTACTCTACTTCTGGTGAATCTGTCGTTATTTTTAGGATCTAAAGAAAGAATAACATTTTGCCCTCCTTTTTCTCACTTTTAGAAGTTGTTCTTTTATTGGAAAAAATTAAAATGTATCACATTTATGTGTGGGGGTCAAAGGACACTTTCTGGTGTTAGTTCTCTCCTTTTACCATGTGGGTCCCAGGGAAAATGGACTCTGATCATATCATTAGACAGCAAATGCCTTTACTAACGGAGCTAGCACAGTAGCCCACTGGTGAATATTTTTTTAAGTATAAAACAAGAACTAAGTTAAATGGGTTCCTTTGATAGMAAGTCATAAAACTAAGTGTAGAAAATGAAATAGTTWTGCAACTATTGTGGAACCCATCCATATAAACTATGCTTAAATTGTCTAAGCAAGATACATCTTAATTTTCCACAAATGACTAGTCTCCTGGGAAAGAGTGTGAGGAATAACCGAATAGCAAGAACTCCAGGTGGTCAGTGGATGCAAGACCAGGTCAGCAGACTAATTACCAGTTCTATGAACTCTTCTCAAACCTTAGCTCTGCCACCTACTAACTAACAGCCATAAGGTCGCCCCCTATGGAGAAACTGACAGTGACTACAGGACACTATCCTGTTTTTCAATGGAACATTGTAGGAAGCTAGCCTATTGCTTGATAGTGGAAGGTAAGTCATCCTAACACCCAAGGATGACAGGAGTAGGGATGAGTAGTCTATCCCAGGAATCCCATGATACTAATTTCAGGAAACTTGGTTTCACTTTAGAAATTGATTTGAGTGGGTATGGTCTCAAGCATGATTCAATTTTGAACACACAAAAAAGTAAAGGAAATGTCACCCAGCAAAATCAAGTAGAGGCTGAAAAGAGATGCAAGGGTGAAGACAAGAAGACCCCTAGACCTCATTAGCCAGGTAGTTTAGATCATTCATCAACTCCAGGTCCATTAAGAAAACATATCTCAAAAATTAAAGTGGAATATGAATAAGGAAGACAACTAAAGTGACCCCAAGCCTCCACTCCCCTAACTTAAACAAAAACAAGTGAGTCTATGGAAAAGGTACTTGAAAGTAGATGAGCTTTCTGTGCTTATTAGTAGAATATGATTGACAGCTGTACTGTGAGCAGTTCCAGTTGCTGGTAGGAGTAAAAGCCAAATGAAATAAAGAGTGACTTCAAGGTGAGCTATAGCAGATAGTCATGCTCGGCAAAAAAGGCAAGACATGAACATTCATAGCTCTGGACAGGGGTGATGCAGGTTACTGTCCCTAACCAAAAACCTACTATTTTTTCCTTGATAGTGCACCAAACACTTCATTTGCAGTTAGGCTTTGACTATTAAGCTAATTATTGTGGGAAAAATGAAAGTAGGAAATGTGTGCTCATTGGGCGTGTTTCTTTAGGTTAGGGAAGTTTTCTTCTACAATTTTGTTATTTGTTATTTGATATTTACTGGCCCTTTAAGTTGGAAGTCTTCACTCTCCTCTATACTTATTATCCTTAGGTTTGGTCTTCTCACTGTGTCCTGGATTTCTTGGATGTTTTGGGTTAGGAGATTTTTTTGCATTTTGCATTTTGTTTGACTGCTGTGTCAATGTTTTCTATGGTATCTTCTGCACCTGAGATTCTCTCTTCTCTTGTATTCTGTTGGGTGATACTTGCGTCTATGACTCCTAACCTCTTTCCTGGGTTTTCTATCACCAGGGTTTGTCTCCCTTTGTAATTCCTTTATTGTTTCTATTTCCATTTTTAGATCCTGGACGGTTTTGTTCAATTCCTGCACATGTTTGGTTGTGTTTTCCTGTGATTCTTTAAGGGATTTTTGTATTTCCTCTTTAAGGGCTTCTACTGGTTTACATGTGTTCTCTTGTATTTCTTGAAGGGAGTTATTTATGCTTTTCTTTTTATGTATTTTTATTGGATTTATTCTTTATTTATATTTCAAATGTTATCCCCTTTCCAGGTTTTCTGCACTCCCAGAAAACCCCTATCCTATCCCCCTCCCCCTGCTTCCATGAGGGTGTTCCTCCGACCACCCCACTCTCACCTCCTTGTCCTCAGTTCCCCTACTTTGGGGCATCTATCAAGCCTTCACAGGACCAAGGACCTCTTCTCCCATTGATGCCTGACAAGGCAATCCTCCGCTAAATACGCAACTGGAGCCACGTGTACTCCTTGGTTGATGGCTTAGTCCCTGGGAGCTCTGGAGGGTCTGGTTGATTTATATTGTTGTTCTTCCTATGAAAACCCCTTCAGCTCTCCTCCAAGGTGAGCTATAGCAGATAGTCATGCTTGATAAAGAAGGCAAGACGTGAACATCCATAGCTCTGGACTGGGTGACACCTTCAGCTCCTTCAGTATTTATGTCTTTCTTAAAGTCCTCTATCATCATCATGAGATGTGATTTTAAATCAAAGACTTGCTTTTCTGGTGTGTTGGGGTATCCAGGGCTTGCTGTAATGGAATAACTGTGTTCTGATGATGCCAAGTAGCCTTGGTTTCTGTTGCTTAGCCTGCTCTCTTATAGAACCCAAGACTACCAGCCCAAGGATGGCACCACCCACAAGGGGCCCTCCCACCCTTGATCACTAATTGAGAAAATGTCTTCTAGCTGGATCTCATGGAGGCATTTCCTCAAGGGAGGTTCCTTTCTCTGTGATAACTCCAACTTGTGTCACGTTGACACACAAAACCAGCCAGTACACAGGTTATATGCACATTTGGAAAAGAGAACGATGAATGGATGCATTCTAGTTCTCAGCTCACTTTCTCCACCCTTATACTTGTTCAGAATCCCATGCTAAGGAATGGTGCCTCCCACAGTCGGCAGGCCTTCCCATGTTAGTTAAGGTAATCAAAAATCATCTGCCACAGGCATATCCAGAGGCCAGCACACTCTGGACAGTCCTTAACTGTGATTTTTCTTCCAGGTAATTCAAGATTGTGTCACATGGACAATGTTTAAAACCATCATCACAGATGCGGATGAGCCTTCTCCATGGTCTCAAAAAATATGTGCATTTCTCCACAGTTTTCAGCAAGCTGGGGCTACTTACTTGTAATGCTCTTTGTCCTTTGAGCTCTGTGGCTTCTCCTACATTAGCACTGAGGAGAAAGGCTCCTTAGGAAATACACAGCTTTTGTTGTCATAGACATATATGTAAAATCATCATCCTCTCCCCCATACATACACACTCCCGCAGAGAGGTAAAACACAGTTCTGTATTCTGTTTCTCTCATGTATTTCCATGTAAACTAATTTCATCTATATCTAAAGTATAAATTATATAGTGTTGTGTAGATCTCTCAGAGGCTCATCATTCTGTTAACATTTAAAAATAAAATATATGCAAATTCCAAATGATATAAAAAATTAACATCTCAAAGTTAGTGAGCAATTACAAGACAGACTATTAGAGAAATATATGAAACTTGTTCACAAAAATACTACTGTATTATAAGAGGAGAATATTTGTTTCATTTACCTAGAATTATGAGACTAATTGATGAATATGGCATAGAAGTGGAGAATAATTAGAATGAGGTCCCATCATCCTTTCTACTACTACAGAGAGATTAAGCCCTGTTTGAGTTTACTTACAGAGTAGTTGGAAGTGCTGATTTGTCTTACCCACAGGAAACACTAAAGAGATGAGAAGGCTTGATGAACGATACAATGGTCACATGATTCCCCTAGCAAGCCTGCAAATTTCTACCTTGCATTATGGGAGGGATCAACTACTTATTAAGTTTTGCTTATAAAGATTTGGTTTATCGCTTGAACCAGTAAAAATATTAGTTCACAACATAGTCTATAAACTTGGTTTCAATTGCAAATAGTAGACCTGTTAGAGAGATAAAGAACAGCAAAATCAACTTACTTGTTAACGTGGCTAGGGCATGCCTCGTTTAGCGGGACATATCTAAATTCAGTGAAAGACCCTGTCCCTAAAAGCAGGATGCAAAATACTAACAATGTGACTCTTCTATTGTGAAGTGAGAATAAAATACTCTACTGGATTCCTAGTCACAGATTTGCTCTCACCATTCTATAATAATATGAAGTATGACCAACATCCTGCCAGAGAAGGCACCTTATGTGGTAACACTGTCCCCAGAAGATTTATATTCTCTGCTTCCATTTTGGCATCTTTTGGTGTTTATGAGAGTAGTTTGGGGTGTCAGATATTTCTGTCTTATCCACCACCTGAAGCAAGGCAGTCTCAAATAAATGCGGCACTGAATTCCATGGAAGTAATTATTACTTATAATTACTTCCTCACGGTATGTTGGCTCATACATTTTAATGAAGTGCTCTATGTGATGGTGATTGCCAGCCTCCTAGCATCTGTGGAATAAATGTTTATCCAAGCAGGAATTATACAGTCTGAAGAGATGTCCTGGACAGCCCTAGTCTTCCTTTCTCATCCTCTGCTTGAGGTTATTTTCATGGTGTAGATTTCGGGGAGCAGTGGAGGGAGACATGGCTGCTGCCTTGCCTTGCAAGTTCTGTTATATAAACAGCAATTCCTGATATCTGCCTTCCTGGCAAAGAAATAGGCAAAAGAGCTCCAGGGCAGGCAGAACATTTTACTGCCAGCTGCTGGAGGGTCGCTCATTCCAACAGGAATGAGCTTAATGTTGGCAATGGACTGAGAAAACTGCATCCTGTTTCCCCTCTTTCTTTCTGGATAGTAAGAGAGCAGGGAAGAAATCAAGCACATTGCCAGAAGGCAGCAGGCATGGAATGCATCTTTGCAGAAGAATGCATAAGTAAGCATCTGCACTGGTCTTGGGAGTACAGAAGTTGACTTCTAAGTATGGGGTTTCTCTAGTCGTTTTAAAACTCATGTGGCTCTCTTGATGCAGTTAGCAGCATGTTGGTCTCATGCAAACCATTAATTACTTAATAGAATAGGGGACATATGGACTGGATGTACTTGGAAACCCCGTCGATGAAATATGACTGGGAAAGAAATGATCTGTTATGATCACAATATAGATCTTTAGGAGGATACAATTTCACATCATCCAAGTCAGGTTATCAGATATATCACTAAGAAGACATTGTTTGTACCCAAACTTTGTGGCACAGAACTGTAACCTTAGCATTGAGGCAATAGAGGCAAGAAGATTCTCAGTTCAAGGGCAATCTGGGCCACAATATTGTATACAAGGCCAGCATGTACACATAGGGAGATCATGCTCCAAAATTGAACAACCAAAGACAAACCAACAACTAAAAGAATACAGTGCTTACATGCCCATCCTATGCAACCAGCCTAAAAGAGATTTTGGGAGGAGGTAGCTTATTTGGTGGGTGATATTGGCAAGCGAGTTAACTCCTAGGGAGTACTATGTGCTGATTGGTTATGCCTTCTCCAGTTTAAATGTCTTAACCCTTACACCGATGCTATGTGGTAGTGGTGCCTCTAGAATCAGGACAGTTTAGAGGATGCTGTGAGAGGGTAACCCCATAATGGGATTAGCATCCTTATGGGAAGAGAAAGAAAGGGGCTATGCTCCATGAAGCCCCCTCCCACACCCTTCCCTGACGCTTTTCCCTTCTTCTCCTCTCTTGTGGAGGCTATACTATAGAGAAGAGTGCACTGTAAACCAGGAAGAAGGTTTTCACAAGCATATTTTTGGACTTCCCAGGCTCTTGAGTAGCAATACATAAATAAATGAATGAATATATCGCTGCTGTTCCAGCACCTGGACTGGCATTTTCTGTGGCAGAAGAAGAAGCCAGTTAGACTGAACAGGAAAAGAGAAAAGGGAGACAGAAAGATGTGCCATAGGGCTTTCACAAAGATATATGACAAAAGTTAGAGATGATAAATTTCTAAGTATTGTCTTTCCCTTTACGTGTGTGTGTGTGTGTGTGTGTGTGTGAGAGAGAGAGAGAGAGAGAGAGAGAGAGAGAGAGAGAGAGAGAGAGAGAGAGAGAGAGAGA
>BDUI01004121.1:52304-65892 GCA_002335545.1 Apodemus speciosus
AAAAATGGGGTACAGAGCTAAACAAAGACTTCTCACCTGAAGAATTTCGGATGGCTGAGAAACACTTTAAAAAATGTTCAACATCATTAGTCATTAGAGAAATGAAAACACATTTCTAAGAGCAGGACTTGAGTACACTTCCCTACGATTAAGGCATACTGTTACCTATATAAATGCCTCCCTTCTGTAGAATAGAATGCATTTCTCCATCTTTGATGTCTGCTAGAAAATACCATTATGAATAATTTAGCTATGAAGTTGTCAAAGAAAGTGCAAATATTACCTTTATAAACACTATACTTTAGGAGTGCATAAACCTGAATTGAGTACACCCTGGAGTTCAGATATTGTTTATAAGTAAACACCAGACATGGCCATTTTATGTCATCACAGCTGTGTAGTGTTCCCAAGGCTGGGAGATCAGCAAGTGTTCAAGGTTCATGGGGTTGATGTGGTTAAAAGTAGACTCAGCATTTTTTTATTCCACTGGGCATTATATTATTAACTTTTATCATGATCAAGTCTTCAGTTATGCAATACTTATTTTTTATGTCCTTTCATCCTTAAAGATTCTAGCTTTACAGAATATCATTTGTTCTTTAGGAATACTCAGTTTCTCATTTAGTATCAGGTTTGCACCCAGATGAATTCAAACCTAATGAAGTATTGTGTAGCTCACACACTGAGACACATTGGACTGCCTGGCTTTCAACTATACTTGAGACAAATGTAGTTTGGAATTCCTCTTAAAATGTTCTCATTCTCTACTCATCCAAGACACTATATTTAATATCTTTGTCTGTGACACATTAACATAAACCCAATAAGAGACTTCTTCATTATCACCTCAGTTGGTGACTTACCCATCAGAATCTACAGGGATGTTGTTTTTGTTCTTTTTTACAACCGAGCTTATACATTCCTTCCAGACATTCATTCCCTTGCCTATGTTTCTGGGTTTCCCATTCTTAAGTGTGAAGATAATTGAGTTGAGGAGAAACTTAAGTGCCTTAGGAGCCAGGCCAGTTGAAAATATAAATGAGATATTAGAGATCAGAAACCTCTGAACAGACTGAACCCTAACTGTCAAAATAAAAGAGGTGGCAGGGTGAGACACAAGAATCTAGTAATTAGGGCTTGGGTATAGTACCTTTGTCTCTTAGTGGAGTAAGAGATGGTTGAATCCTATTATGTTAGATACAATACAGGATAGAGGCTCTGCCTCCAATGTGGCAAAGCTTGCACAACCCAGAAGTTTTAATATTGATGTTAATAACACATTAGTAATAAGAACAAAAACGGAATGAGTATTTACTGTTTCTTAATCCTCACATCAAATGTGTGATAGATTACTACTGTTTTCTCCAAACAGCGTTGAAGATAAAAAGAGACAAAAATTTAGGAAATTCACTCAAAGGAACACAAGTATGAAGCAGTGTGGAGAGTCTTCCAAGTCAGTCTCTAGCTTTAGATAATGACTAATCACTGCTTTTGGAGATCAGAACAGTGAAGGAAACCAGGGTCCTGAAAATCAAACTAAGAACAGGCAACTAAGAACTCTCTGTCTCTCTCTCTGTCTCTCTGTCTCTCTGTCTCTCTGTCTCTCTGTCTNTCTCTCTGTCTCTCTGTCTCTCTGTCTCTCTGTCTCTCTGTCTGTCTCTCTCTCTCTCTCATACATACACACACACACACACACACACACCTATAGAAATATATCAATCAATAAAAACTGAGGTTACAAATCGGAAATAGAACAGGGAGAGGCATTTGGGTGGGCTTGAAGGGAGGAAAGGAAGGAGGAAATGATGTGATGTGTGATTATATATATATGAAWGAAAAGAAAAGATCAGGCCATAGACATGATTTGGTGGGTTCATTGTGATGCTTAATCTTCAGTGCTAGCCATATTATTTGGAATCATTGCATACATGCGTCTGAAGGTGCTTGCACAGAGGTTTAGAGAAGAGTGAAGACACACCCTTAAAGTGGGCTAACACAATACAAAGGATAGAATCCCAGTACAAACAAAAATAGAAAAAGATGTGACTGTGTCAGCTGAGCACCAGCATTTTCACCTCTGTGCTCCTGATCTGCTGCTTACAAAACCAAGCAATACAACACATTACACCATGATAGACTAGGTTAATTCAAATTGTGAGCATGTAAATTCTTCTTTTCTTTACCTAAGTTGCTTTGTATTAGATATTTGGTAATGACATATATACATATACTTATATATCTGTATATATATATGTATATATGTACATATATATGTACATATTCATTTTTTCATAAAAATATATGAAACATAGTGTTTGACTTGAAGACTTGTTGGTATTAAGCCTATGGGTCCTAAGTGTGGACTCCATGGCTTTCTGAAAATGTGCCTGATACTTATAAATGTGATACTGCATGACATAGCATGATGACTGGATTCCAGGACTCTGTGTCTAAGCTTGACTCTTGTGATGGTGATGACAGAAAGACAGTCAAAATGCCCAAACAGAGAAACCCTTATTTGTCAGCAGTAAGAAGGTCATTGCAGAAGTGGAACAGCTTTGTCTAGTAGTAAGCAGAAGTTTACATGCATAGGCATGAGGTTGGTCAGGAAAACAGGAGAACAAACTTATGTGGAGTGAGTGAAATATTCCTAAATACAGAAGGCTAAATAAACCAGTCTTGTTATGTGGCTGGTGAGCAGAGAAAACAAGTTGTAGCCAACTTAAGCAAGTTCATTTGTGTTCAGGGTTTATCAAGGTAAAGGATGGGTTTGAAAATTTTTCCTGTAGGAATTACTTGAAAGACTTTATACTTTCAGTCTCAAAGCTCGTTCAGTGAAAGCGTATGAAAGTGAATGCTAAAGTCAGTGAAAGCTAATGTGTGCTCTACCCCCTTCGTTAGATTTGAAGAAAACTTTACCACAACCACAAAATCATAGCAAAGAGAAAAACTGAATATTTTTATTATTCAAAAACACTAACGTTTTCTTTTATGCCACTTAATTGTATCTCAGAATAATCATTAATTATGTTCTTAGCAATTCCTTATTATAACATGCAAATACGGTTTTCCTTTGATCCTCAAAGCTTGCTCAGTGGATGAAACAGCACCATCTCAGTGCTAGCAGTACTCTCTCTTCTTTCTTTTTGGTCCCTTTCATTTCTGAGCCCTTCTAATGACTGATATGAACTTTGTGGATATGTAGGTATTTTTGTAAAACACATATTTGGAAAAGTTTCAAATGCATAATGTGGCATTTGTGTAACTTGCCTCGAGTTTCCAGGAAACATGTCTGCACTGTCTATCTTTGCAAATGCCATGGGATGGATTTTGAGAGAGTTTCTCAGACCTACACCCATAAATGGATGTGTTAGATCACAGCTCTTTAAGCAGTGAATTTTATGGGTGATGTGTTGTCACACTGGTCCTGATTAAGCCCAACTTTCCCTGTCATCTGTAATGTGAGTGTTCCCTTTACTCAAATTTCCATCAGTAAGTGGCACAATGAAAACTAGTATTTGTTGATTGGCAGCTCTGAAGTTGTGGCTCACTGCTCACCCTGCCCTGGTAGTTGCTGGTGAGTTTGAGATACTCTTAATCTGTCCAATTTTCATTTTTGCGTAATTCCTATTCTAGTGCATGCCCACCATTTTCCTTTTCTTTTGATTTTCAAGGTCTTTTGTTAAGATATGAACACTTGGACAGTTCTAAATGTTACTGGTCCTTCCACCAGAATGTAATTTGTTTGTAACTTAGATATTAACTGTAAAATATAAAGCTCCGATTTTAATATGACTTAATTTATATTGTAGTTGAAGATGACCTTGAAGTTCTGACCCTCCTGATTCTGAGTGCTAAGATTACAGGTGTGTACCACCATGCTCAGACTACATTGCAATGGGCGTTGAACCCAGGGCTGTGTGCATACTAGGCATGCAAGCTGCCAGTGAAGCCCCACCCCAAGCCCCACTTTATGAATCTTAAGTACACTTCCCTGTACCACTAGATTACAGCTATTTCCCTGGATATACTTCAAAACTTTGAAATAAACAGGTGCTACAAATTCCAGGTCTAGCTACATAGGAACCCATGCCTCCTTTACTGGAGGAAGAGGGTGAGCTCACTCAGGCAAGGCCACAGCACAGAATGACAAATATTAAATGATAGCTGACTGGGAAGTGTTAGCTTCCCTTCTCAGATTTTTCAACGAGGGCCATTTCTTTTTTCCCTATAAGAGTTGGTAATTAGGGTCTGCTGTTTCAGCTCAATTCTCCTCCAGCCTAAGGGTT
Organism: Apodemus speciosus; assembly: GCA_002335545.1. NCBI lineage: Eukaryota > Metazoa > Chordata > Mammalia > Rodentia > Muridae > Apodemus > Apodemus speciosus. Next base: position 56,594 of record BDUI01004121.1, read on the forward strand.
TCATATGCCCTTCTTCCTAAATTTAGTTACTAGTAAAAGTCACTTAGAATCTTAGTACATCTCCTGTAAACAGCTACTGACTCCTCAAGAAACTGTTACATAAGAACCTTGCTAAAGATATACTCAGAAACACCTCTCTGTACTGATAGCCTCCGTTTCCTTCTTAGAAATTTCTGACTGAGGTTAATTGCTTTCTGGGTGATTTCATCTTATAAATGGGAACCAACCGCCTTAAAAGACTGAGAAGGGTCTACAAAATAGTCAGGATAATTAGGAACCACTCTAAAGAGCATTTTCCTCTCTCTTTTTAGTTAAAGATTAGATCTTTAGCTTCTTCACCCCGTGGCTCTATAGTCCATGAAGGTGAGAGACAGTGAGTCATTTGTCAGCAAGGAAGGAAAGTTGAGCCATAAACAAGGGCTGTGATTTTCACAGTTACTCTAATTATGAGTAAGTTCTCCTCTTGGGAACTTTCATATTTCAAAATTTTTTAACTGAAATTTGACTTCTCTCCTAATAATGTCTATCACTGAGTTCTTGTCCTACTCAAGTTGTACAGAAAAGCACCCAATGTGGACACATTGTGTTCAACTAAAGTATATAGCTTTATTATGCTAGGGTTTTTCTTTTTAACTGTACTTTTTGAAATTTTTTTATTGAATTTATTCTTGATTTACATTTCAAAGATTATACCCCTTCCTGGTTCCCCCCTCCCCCAAACCCCTCAACCCATCCTCCCACCCCCTTACCTCCAAGAATATGCTCCTCCACCCAACCCACTCGCACGACCCCCACTCAACTTCCCCACACTGGGGCCTCTATTGAGCCTTCACAGGACCAAGGACCTCTCCTCCCAATGATACYGGACAAGGCATTCCTCTGCCACACTTTTGACTGGAGTCATGTGTACCCCTTGGTTGATGGCTTAGTTCCTGGGAGCSCTCGGGCATCTGATTGGATACTTGTCTGCCCTCCAACTCCTCCATTGTGAACCCTGTGCTCAGTCCAATGGTTGGCTGCTAGTATTCACCTCTGTATCTGTAAGGCTCTGGCAGGGCCCCTCCAAAAGATAACCATAACAGGCTCCTTTCAGTATGTACTTCTTGTCATCCATAGTAGTTTTGGGGTTTGGTGACTGTTTATAGGATGAATCACCAGGTAGGATAGTATCTGGGTGGTCTTTCCTTCTGGAGTTTGACAAATACACACATTTGATACCTTGATATATTTATATTTTCAAAGATTTACATTTATTGCAAATATTCTAGTTTTGTCAGAAAATATTTTAACTTGCTATTTTATTTTGATAAATATAATTAAAATACATTATTAAAAATGTTAAAAAGAGGAATTATCAAATAAGTGACTGGGAAGATGGCCCAATGGTAAAATGTTTGCTGTGTATGCATGGAGACCTGAGTTTAGATCACCAACACCAGACAAAAAGCAATGACTGGTAGATCATGCCTGCAGACTTCTATTCTCTATATGCACATACACACATCTACATGCACCTATCAACACCTATGATTGTATATATTAGACACACACACACAAACACACACACATATACACACACACAGAGGGAGAGTGAATTATGGACTTAGTTTAGAGATATAAACTTAGATAATATGATRACCAATCTTGGTTGTCAACATGACTGCATCTAAAATCAACTAAAACCCAAGCAGCTGTAAGGGATTTTTTCTTGATTATTTGAAGCAGGACACCCACCTGAAATTTGGAACTCTTGTGCCATCCCATATAAAAGAACATGGAAGAAAGATACTGTTTTTTGTTCCATATCTTCTCTGGTATTAGAATCAATTTCTTTGTGATTCCAGCATAGCCTAAAGACTACCAGATCTCCAAGAATCCTGTAGGATTAAGGGATAGATTAAATTTGTGGAGACAGCAAGCATTGTGGACTGAACAACTATGAATCTCAGCCTTCCAAGCATAAGGCAGACATTTTTAGACTACCTAGACCATACCCTGAAACCAGATCTAATAAATCTTTTGTATATATGCATAATCATGTATATGCATTTTCACACTTTTTGTTAGTTTCATTCTTTTAGAGAACCATGACTAATACAGATTATGACTTTGGAAGTGGATCAGCCTAAGAAGCAATGTGTGTTGCAGGCTACAAAGCTTTAAGGGTGGGATACTGTAAACCCTTTGACATTGGATATGGAGGTATTGGATTTGGGGTTCTGACCTTGTATTGACCCAATGTGTCCTCACTATGATCTCAATTCAGAATGGCAATGACAATATTTTGTGGCATTTGTATACTGGAAGTGATTTTTTTTGTTTGTTTCATTAGGGATTATGTTTAAGAGATTGCGTTGAGTCTTCAAAGGGAACTTTGAACTATAAAATAAAATGTAGATATTGTAAAAGACTACAGGGGCTTTTGAAGTTGGTCTAAATGAATTTTACATTATGACGTGGTCATGACTTTATGAAGACAAAAAGAATGGAATGTGGTGGTTTGAATAAGAATGTCCCCCCTCATGTATTACAAAACTTGGTTCCCAGTTGATGGCTTTGTTCAGGAAAGGTATAGGAAGTGTGGCTTTGTTGGAGGAAGCATATCATTGGAGGTGGACTTTGAAAATTTAAAGACTTCCTCAAATACCAGTTGTTCTCTGTTCTTAGTTCTTCTGGTTCAAGATGCAAACTCTCAGTTTCCTGCTCCTCCTCCTACACCTGCTGCTGTTTTCCCATCATGAAGGACTCTCTTAACCTTCTGGACCCATAAGCCAAATAAGTTCTCCCTTTTGTATGTTGTCTCTGTTATGGTGATTTTTCACAACAGACAAGTAACTAATACAGATGGTTGAAAGGGAGAAGGAAGGAGGAAGGGAGAGAGAGACAGAGGGAGAGAGGAAAATGAAAGACAAGAAAAATAAGACAGCCATCCACTGCTTTCAACCTCTTGAATGGCTTTGGTTAAGAAGTGTTGGCTAAATTTGGTGGAGAAAGGAAGAGGGGAGGAAAGAATTGGAGGAGAGGAGGGAGAGGAAACTGGCTGGGATGTAGTATATGAGCAAATTAAAAAAAAAAAAACCAGCTGGGCGGTGGTTGCGCATGACTTTAATCCCATTACTCTGGGAGGCAGAGGCAGGCGGAWTTCTGAGTTCGAGGCCAGCCTGGTCTACAGAGTGAGTTCCAGGACAGCCAGGGCTATGCAGAGAAACCCTATCTTGAAAAAAAAAAAAAAAAAGAACCACTTAAGTACTGAAAAGACGCTAGAAAAAAGTGTTGGATAACCTAGAGGGCTTGGTAAGAGGTATGGCTCCTTCTGGTCATTTATCAACATCTCAGTTACTTGAGTTATCATTCTGTCTCTCTCTTCAATTACTGGCTGTCCATCCATCAGCAAAGCTAAGGAAAATGTAATTTGGCTAGAGCTATCTTACTTTAATTTAAACCTTGTTTGTTATAATATAGAAAGAGTAAAACAAAACTCCAAATTTTACTGATAAGCTCCCCAAAACTTACTGTGATAGCACTTGAAGACACAGAAATAAGGACAGGACATGAGGAAGTTTATCTAGCGCATTGGGTGGGAAGAGGGGGAGTTAATATGGGGATTAGGATGCAGAAGGCTTTTACAGTGGGAGGGATAGGATGTCGCAGGCTTGTACAATAAGAGAGACGGGATGCGGGGAGCTTATACGGTACTGGAAATGAGACGTAGGGCAATTCCATARTGAGAAGGTCAAATATGGAAAGTGACACAGTAAGAGGAACAGAATGAGGAGAGTTTATAAAATCAAGGAATTGGAATGAGGAAGGCTTACATAGTAAGGGCTAGAATGAAAGAGCCTTTATATATAGAGAGAGTGGGACACAGTGGTGTTGTACAGTGATTATAAGTTAATATTCATATCAACCCATATTAAATATCTTTCCTTTCACACAAATTCTTTTGCATTCTGTAAATCATTACTTTCTTCCAACCTCACTCCCAGCTGTCTCTTCAGCTTTCTCTTTTTATGTAGAACAATCCATTCCTTCACTCAAGGACATAACTGAGTGCATTTATAAGTCTGGGGGGGGAGGGGCCTGAGAGGAGGAAGGCAATTATTCACAATTTAATACGTTTGATTTTATCATGTGGAGATTGAGCATTGTGTCCTTATTAGTAATAAGATTTAAAATCAGAAATACAAATGCCCCCTTTAGTGTTGTTGGCTGCCCCAGTGGTAGTTTTCCATTTGGCCCAGTGGCTTATATCTGTTTGATGAAGGAGGATGTGGGAAGGACAGGAAGGAAGCCGGGAACTGTAGTTCTGGAGAGGCTATGCCTGCCTTTGTTACAGCGCAGCAGAGATCATGTGAGACTCGGAGCCTGAATATCTTCTTTCAAGCCCTAGCAGGCTGCTTCTTGCTGGGCATATAGTTGGCCAAAAAGCTAGTCAGGTGATGCCCCAGTTTTCCTAGGAGGAAGTGTGGAGTGTGTATCTATCATGCCTTAGCTCCTGTCCTTCATGTGACCCCACAGGCTTTGATCTGACACCTAACTTCTCACCAAGCACTGCAGGCCATTGCTCCAGTAATGTCTCTGTCCACTAAATGATTTCCCATGAGACAAGGGAATGAATGGGCATCGAGGTGCTTTGAAAATCAGAAGACAACCTGAATATAGACACTGTCACAACCTCAAGAGCCAATTAAAAAACATTAAAAAAGCATCATGGCTCTCTGTATCTGTGGGGAGAACTCTTTTGTGTGAAGGGATATAATTACCAGCCAGGCTGCTGTAATAAATAGAGGACAAATGGGAGTGTATCTTCACTGTGATGGTTGCTACAAGTCCCAAACCACAAGGTCAGCAGAGTGGATGGTGTTATACCTTCCAAATTATTGTCTCCTAGTCTCCCAGAGGTCTTCCCTCTCTATGCATGTGTACTCAAATCTCCTTTTGTTACAAGGAGATACCACTCACAGTGGGTTGGGACCCACTCATTCTCATTTTCCTTTAAGGGTATCTTTAACAGGTACATCTCCCAAAACACTGTAGTCAGAGGTCTTGATGTTTACATTTTACATAAATTTTGGAAGGACACAACTACCATTAAAACACAGGACTACATTTCTCTTTTCATATGTTAATTTCATTCAAATTTTTGTTTAAGCACTGATTTCTTTTAATTTGTGTAACTTATTTTGTGAACAGTCATTGTAGCATTCTGAGTTCTTTTGTCCTTTGTCTTTTCGGGTTTGGCATTGAAGGTTTTCAACAAGGACAGTATTGTCCCCAGCACATTTGTCCTTTGGGGTTTGTTCATTGTCTTTCTCTCAGTTCACAAAGGAGTAAGCATTGCTGGTGATTTGTCTTAGGTGGTGATCAGTTTGCAAAAAAAGGAGAAGAGATTTCCATTGCATGAGATCTGTCTTAAAGCAGTAATTCATGACTAGTAGCTGGCCAAACCACTTTCTGGTGGCAGTCTGAATTCAGTACTATTCTGCGCCTTTTTTAGATAAAGGCCAAAGAAATAACTAATTTTCACCAGGTTTAACAAAAAATTATACAAGTGATAAGGGGCACATAATTTCTTCGAAAACAAAGCATAGCAAAGACTTTTCTAATCTGCCGAGGCACCAAATGTACAAAAGATTCCACATATGTTTTCAATTTTCATTAAAAAGATTTAATTAAATCTCCTTTCAGCTATATTCATGATGAGGTACGCTCATAAGCCTTCTGTTCTGGAACTGTTCTGAATTAGCTCTCTCCATATACTTGATCAATAAATGTTGCTGTGGCCCAGGTTACAAGACCTCATTTGCTGTAAATGCAAATCTTCCTGGTGGCCTTTAGATAGATTATTCCTCTATCATTTCTTACTTTTGCTAAATTATTTGAAAATTTCTGAATTATTTTTTTAAAATTTACCATGTATAAACCAACTCCTCTATTATTTGAACAGTTCCAAATACACATTTAAATCCCAGCTGTGGATAAATTGTGAAATCAATGGTTAGGGACACTGTACTTTCAGATTCTTAAGAGGCTGAGACAAGGCAGATTTCTTGAACCCATGAGTTTATCATGTAACTGTGTGTGTGTGTGTGTGTGTGTGTGTGTGTGTACTCTCTTCCCTGGATTGTGTTCTGAAATGAGTGGATTTTAGTTTTAGAACTACTGGCAACTCGTGATAGTCACTTTTCACATTTCCAAACCTTGAACAATAATACTTAGCCAACATAAATTCTTTGAGATTTAACAAAAAGGGAAGCTTTCTGTAAAAAGTTCTCAGCATACGTTATCTGTCCTTGATTACCCTGTGGTCTGAGTCACGGTTTTACCTGTGGTTAGAAGCCTGTGTGGAACTTGCCACCTTAGCCAGCAAAACTTCATTTTAAAGAGAGCTGAAGAAAGGATGGAAAGGTGATTCATTGGTTAAAAGTGATTCCTGTTCTACCAAAAACTGAACTGAGTTCAGTGCCCATGCTGGTAGGTTAGAGCCACATGTAACTCCAGCACCAGAGGATCCAATGCCCTTTTCTGATGTACTCAASTACCACCATACACACGGTTTACATACATACAGACACAATTTTAAAAATCATTTTAGTAAAGAAGGTTAAAGGGCCATCTAAGATGAAGCATCTCCAATGGAGAATTCAGCAATAAAGCATGTGGCAGTTTGGAAGGTTTTGAGGTCCAGCTGTTGATGTAGTTCATTTTACACTTATGTGTCAGCCCAGCTCAGCCCTTAGCACCTATGAAGAGTCTGAACAGTTTGTTGACTGAAGCAAACCTGAAAGACTGGCAAAAATTTGAGTCATTTCTTCTAGGAAGAAGCCCTTTATAGCACAGATAGTGAAATGCATGGAAAATCAGTTATGAAAATTAAAATAATTTTTTAATTTAAATCTTAATTACATCTTACATGTTGGAGAATCTTCTGGGTATATGCCCAGGAGTGGTATAGCTGGGTCCTCTGGTAGTACAATCTCCTGTTTTCTGAGGAACTGCCATACTGATTTCCAGAGTGGTTGTACCAGCTTGCAGTCCCACCAGCAGTGGAGGAGTGTTCCTCTTTCTCCACATCCTCACCGACACCTGCTGTCTCCTGAGTTTTTGATCTTCACCATTCTGACTGGTGTGAGGTAGAATCTCAGGGATGTTTTAATTGCATTTCTCTGATGACTAAGGATGTTGAACATTTCTTTAAATGCTTCTCAGCCATTCAGTATTCCTCAGTTGATAAATCTTTGTTTAGCTCTGTACCTCATTTTTAATAGGGTTGCTTGGTTCTCTGGAGTCTAACTTCTTGAGTTCTTTGTATATATTGGATATTAGCCCTCTGTAGGATGTAGGGTTGGTAAAGATCTTTTCCTAATTTGTTGGTTGCCATTTTGTCCTATTGACAGTGTCCTTTGCCTTACAGAAACTTTGAAATTTTATGAGGTCCCAGTTGTAATTGTTTGCAAGGTGGTTGCTTTGAGGTTACTGGCCCACTGGAGGCTGCTTAAGGACCACCCTCAGCATTAGGCTCAGAGAAGTCTAGTGTTTTCTACAAAAGAAAGATCTTCTTGCTGTTTTCTCCTATTGTGTGCAATTGTTGTGGATGCTGGGGATTTTCTTAACAGAAGCTGGTACAGAGCTGGTACAGAGGATTATTTCTACCTTCTTTGCTTTTATCTAAGGGAGAAACAGAAGTTATACTGCAAACACATGTCATGTGGATCTTAGTCCACAGGACAAAAGAGAACCAGTTAGTTTCTAACTGGGTATACTTCCCTTGAGGATAGAACAAGTAAACATTCATAGAGATGGATTACCTCTGACTTTCTAGTTTAAGTATAGCAGTAAAGAATTAGTGCATGGCAAAAATCTAATGTAATACAGAGCCCTTTTTAATTCAGAAAGGGGATTTATTTAGTTTCTAAATACTTGAAATTATCAAAGCTCTTTATTAAGATTTAACATTAATTTGCCTATTTAGTCGAATTGGTGGAAAAGAAACAACTGCTTCCTTCTTTCCTTCCTTCCTTCCTTCCTTCCTTCCTTCCTTTCTTACCTTTACTCAGACTCTCTACATATAGCCTAGGTCTTCCAAGTCCTGGGATTAGAGGCCTGCCATGATGCCTGACTAGAAGTAACAAACTTGAGAAGTAAAAATTAATAAAAATAAATACTTTAAAGAATATGGTGAGGCACCTGCGAGCTAGGAAACTCCACAGGCTTCTGTGCATAGTCCTCCAGGAGAGAATGATCTACCAGCAGAGCTTTCACTTCTGAGCACAGAGGTGAGATCTCCACCTTCTCTCAGGACGGGACCAGCTAGGAGCATACATGGCACAGGATCAATGGAGCAGCTGGGATGGAAGTCTTCCCACTGCCATTTGCACCAGGGAGCCAGGAAACTCCACAGCCTTCCATGCATAGCCCGACAGGAGAGAGAGAGAGATCTCCCAGCAGTGCTTTCACTTTTGAACTCGGAGGAGTAAGTACACAGGCTTACAGGCCCAGAGGAGGAACTAACTCCAGCCAGAGACAACAATACCAGCTAGCACCAGATATAACCAAATGGCAAAAGGCAAGCACAAGAACCCTACCAACAGAAATCAAGGCCACATGGCAACATCAGAACCCAGTTCTCCCACCACAGCAAGTCCCGGTTACCCCAACACACTGGAAAAGCAAGAGCTGGATTTAAAAATTGTATCTCATGATGCTGATAGAGGACCTCAAGAAAGACTTAAATAACTCCCTTAAAGAAATACAGGAGAACATCAGTCAACAAGTAAACACCCTTAAGGAGGAAACACAAAATCCCTTAAAGAAATATAGGAGATTATGGGTCAACAGGCAGAAGCCCTTAAAGAAGAAACACAAAAAACCCTTAAAGAATTACAGGAAAACACAAACAATCAATGAAGGAACTGAACAAAACCATCCAGGATCTAAAAGTAGAAGTAGAAACAATAAAGAAATCACAAAGTGAGACATCTCTGGAGATAGAAAACCTTRGAAAGAATTCAGGAGTCATAGATGCAAGCATCAACAACAGAATACAAGAGATAGAAGAAAGAACCTCAGGTGCTCAAGATACCATAGAAAAACATTGACTCATTAGTCAAAGAAAATGCAAAATGCATAAAGTTGGTAACCCACAACATCCAGGAACTCCAGGACACAAGGAGTAGACCAAACCTAAGGATTATAGGTATAGAGGAGAGCAAGGATTTACATCTTAAAGGCCCAGTAAATAACTTCAACAAAATTGTAGAAGAAAACTTCCCTAACCTAGAGAAAGAGATGCCCATGAA
>BDUI01004121.1:72917-89082 GCA_002335545.1 Apodemus speciosus
ATTGGCTCAGGGGAAAATTTCCTGAACAGAACACCAATAGCTTATACCCTAAGATCAAGAATAGACAAATGGGACCTCATAAAATTAACTCTTTTTTTTTTACAGCCCAGTTGTTATTCCTCTCCAGGTCCATCAACCCTCTGACCATTCCTTACCCCAGTCCTCTTCGCCCAGATACAAGAGGATGTTCTCCCACCCCAACCCTGCCAGGCATCCCCACTCCCTGGGTCCTCAAGTCTCTCAAGGGATAAGTGCATTTTCTCATCCTTCAATTTATAAGACAATAATCTGAAAGCTTCTGGCTCAGGGTGGCCATTGAGTTTTCCTGGACTCTTATCTCTGGGGGAAGAGACAGGCTCCATCATTCTCAGAGACACTCCAATATTCCTGTAGTGTTAGGTTGTCCTCCAGGGTCTAGGATTTCCTGAGATATGGGTTTTGGACAAGACTTACAGTAGTAGGCATGCCTCACATCTGATGAGGAAATGGTTTGCTGCCTCCATGAAAGTCACGTCCCCGTTACACCAATGGGCTCATTTTGGCTGTGGTTTATAGAGATCACAGCTGGTTTAGACTAGCTACATAGTGAGCTTTAGGGCAAGATTAAGGTAGCCCAACATTGCAAGAAAAGTATACCTTTCTTCATCATCTTAAAGAGATAGAAAAGAAAGTTATAGCATTGAGGGCTAGGGCTCAAAACAGTGAACAGATCCAGTGGGATCTCATGACAGCTTTTAGGGACAGAAGTTCTTGGAAAGAAAAGTACATTGTTATTAAAGTTTGATTATCCCACTTATGTCTTTATCATCTTTAAGGTGAATTCATGCTCTTTAGGGTGTGGTCACTTGGCTAGGTGATTGATTGTCACAATTGTATTAACTCTAAGGGGAGAAGACAATGCAAGTCTCTGCATGGAGACTTCCTTTCTTTTGGCTAGAAGATAAGCTCTCCTGTAATGGGCTTTGTATTAGAACACTAATGAAACCACATCTCTCTGCCTTCCTGCAGACACTAGCAGGCACCCTACTGGAACATGTCTGTAAATCTGTGGCTACCTGGGGTCCTGAATTTCTGATTCTCACACYCAGAGACTTGGAAACTCTTTATCTTAGGTAGCCCGTTTGTCACAGTTGATTCTGGGATCCCTGGTGTTACATGGAGAGGTAAATAGCCTCTGAGTTTGCAAAGTAAAGACAGGTTCCAAGGAGCTTAGAGACCTTAGGCATCAATGAGGCTCTGCCCTTTCAGTGAATGCACCAAAGAGGTCTTTCCTCCACACTCCTCTATGTCACCTAGTGTCCCTCTTCACTTCCTCCCCTCCTTCCCAAATGCCTTGAAGTCGGCCTCTTTGTTGTTCTGGGTGACCCCAGATACACTTTCATTCATTTTTGGATATCTGCCATATTCTCTCTGCTGTAAAATAAACCTTGAGCCCTCAAAGAACAATTTTCATGAGATAGACGGACACAGATGATCTCTGGGTCCTAATTTTGTTCCAGTAGAAATAACATCTCACCATGAACTACGGTAATATATTTTACTCGCTAGAATCACCCATTGAATTATCAGTGGAACTGATATATACCTGATGGGTGACTCATTAAGAGACTTGTGTCTGTCCCTTTAGTTGACTGTCTCTTCATTTTAGAATCAGGTACTACTGAGTTCATTACATAAACATGTTAATCATTAAAATGCATTATCTAATGCAAGGATAAGAGGATGGGGGCATCCTTTCAGAGAAAGGGAGGGAGATGGGGGAAAAGAATTGTTGGAAAAGGTGACGGGGGACAGTGAGAGGGATATAAAATTAACAATTTTAAAAATTTAAAAAGAAAAAAAATATATTATCTATGACTGTAATATAGTGTGAGCTTCATCCTCTGCTGATGGGTACTAATACATCTTTCTTGATGACTTGCTTGTACCTTATCCCCCCTCCCCTTACTCCCCAAAATTCAAGCACTGAAAGTCTTTCAGCTCTATCATAAGACGATTCTGCACTGTGCTTCAGGACTGACTGAACAGAGTAGGTTACCCTTAACCTATCTAGCACAAATCCAGGATGCTCTGAAATAAAATCTCTTAAAGTTGTGTCCATGTTCCATGGAATATTACCAAATGTTAGCCATCCTAGATATTCAACTAAAATCTGTGGCCAGCTTGTTCATCTCAATAGCCTAGTCATTACAGCAGCACTGGCTCTCTTTAGCTCAGGACAGAGACTTAATTAGTTTCCACCAGGATCAGGCCTGCTTTTACCTAGAAGAAAAAGTACTCTTGTATCTCTTTCATGCTATGAGGTCCTGCTTCTGTTTCTAACCATTTCACTATGAAAACAGAATGACTAGTTTCTTCAACTAAAATTCAGTTACTAGTTTTCAAGAATTCCTCTCTACTTAGTGATTGGCATCCTGGGAATAGAAGTGAGAGAATAACAATATATATGTCTCTGCTCAAAGAAACTTGCAAATATGGAAGACATCACTATGCATAATGGCCAACACCTTATTTCTTTTAAGGGATTTTAAAAAACATAGAAAGAAATCCAGGCCATACAAAGAATATTGGAAATGATTTTAACAAAAAAGTTGCTTGTAAATTTGAGCAGAAACTGAGCTTTCTTTTCGATGTGAGGATACATACTAAAACTTGACTCTCCATGGTCCAGCAATTATCAGTTCTTGGAGGCACACTGCACTGTGGGGCTGTCATTAGATCATCGCTGTTCTAAATTTCAATTACTCACACTATATCTTGCGGGAGCTGAACACAGGTTGCACGAGAGCCTGGCTCACTCTACCTCTTTACTGGCTGAAACCCATCCTGCTTACTTGGTGGCCACACTTTTTCTTTGCTTCATGATGCATTCACCCTCAGTCTCCTTCATTATCTTTCTATGTTCCCTTTATTTAAAAATAAAAACAAAAAACATGTCCTTTATCTTTGCCTTTGCTTTGATCTTCTGTTCTTGACCATTAAATGAAATATGGACAAGCACTCATGCATTAATTTCACCTAACTCAGGAATGAGGTCTAGCAATGTTCACATTCAGATACAACAATGTTACCTTATAATCTTAAACTTTAAATAATTCATCATGGGCTGCAGAAGTGACTCAATGGTTATGAGCACTTGCTGCTCCTCCAGGGCATCAGCATGCAATTTTCTACAATTACATAGCACCTCACAACCAAGTAGGGGATCTGAGAAGCCATCTCTGGTCTCCGTGGGCACTGCATGCTTATGGTAGACAGACAAGTAAGCAGGCAAAACATCGATATACCTACAATAAATAAATAAAAATAAAAACTCCATTACAAGTTTGCACACTTGCAATCTTACTTGTTATTTCTGTGAAGTTCAGTTTCCTTTTTCCTTTCCTTTCTTTCTTTTCCCCTAACTTATTTCCAGAACCCTGTAATCACTGTATTGTGGGAGAAGTGCACTTTACTTGTAGCAGATAACATTATAGAGTCTGTGTGGGCAGACCATGTACAATTAGCTAAATGCAGTCTATCAAATGAATTCCACACCAATTCTTTTATTTCCTGAATCAGTGGATTCTCTATGTGGACTCTAGTCCTTGCCCACTAAAATGTAGAAAGCAAATTCTAGGAAAGGGGATTGCACTGCTTTTATCCTACTTATTTTCTCCCAGAGTTAATCATAAGTTATTCAGGAAGCAGGATGAACAGGATGCCTCCAGGTCTGGAACTAATTTCTTCTGTGAAGATGGTGACACTCTGTAAGGACATGTTGGGAGGTCTGCCACATAGCTCTGTGTGCCAGTAATCACTCTTCAGAGACAGATTTCCCCTTCTAGTTGTTTCATCTCCCCACACCAAGCCATGCTGCTTCATCTGGATTAATGCATTCTATCTGCTGGGTCTTCAGTAATTTCAGTTACAGACTTTGTGTCATCAAGGTCCCATTCTGAGTGAGATCTCACTTTTTTTTCTTTAGAATCAGATTTCCAGCCCTCTACCCTCCAAGCCTGGGGCTTCTAGTGAATTGCTAACATAGAGGTTAAGTTTCTTAGAGACCAAGGCTTGCCTGAGTCATAAATCTTAAACTGTGAAATAATCCTTTTGGGAGCAGAGTCCGGCTCTTGTGGCAGACGCGTCCCTTGCTTCTTCCTCTGCCCTGTCAGCCGCTGGTGCAGAGCCGCTGCCCACCCACTCGCTCACCTTTGACTAGACTGCCTGTGTTTCCTTAGTCCCTTTCCTTTCCCTTCTGTGGCACTCTGGGGAACACCATTTGCTCTGACTCTACTTGTAAGATACATTTGGGTCTGTTCATGCGCTTTGACATTGCACCTGTCACAGAGTTTCTGAACTTTTAGAAACGAGGAGGATGAATATAAATCAAAGTAAAACAGGAAGCAAAAAGTCACAATGCATATGCATTAACACATTAGATGAAGTGGTTCTTTCTGTCTGCATTCTTATTTTCATATTGAAATAAGAAATATGTCCTTTAATATGTCTGGCACTCATTTGTATGCTTTGGTTGAGTTATCTGGTTTCCATAAAGTAGGGTTTTCTTTTTTTCAAGGAGCCTTTATCTCAATAAAGTGAGACTGTTCAAATAAAGCATTGTCCCAGATAATTGGATTTTACAAAATGAGGTCTGAGCAAAATGCTCTTTTAGTTGTTCCCTTGTTGAAACATGTCTGAGATCTAGTTTTTAGCTTAGTAAACAAAATATAATTAGTGGGTTGACTCTTATTTGAGGATTTGGGTTCCTGGCATGCTTTAAGGCATTGGATCACTAATCCCCAATTTATGCAATCTTATAGTACTTACTATGCCCATTGCCCTTAATGATGATTTTACAAAGGTGAAAAAATTACAATATAGTGAGATCAAGGCGGCTAGTCACATTGCTACTTGTGGTCCTTGATCAAAGGCATTTGGGGATTTTTTTAGAAAATGCTTTTGTTTGTTTCCAACAAATTGTCCACCCCATCAAGTTGGCAATCAACCAAATCATTGAATTCCCAGGACAGAATTGTTTGTACAATTTAAATAGTGTTGCAATATTACGGCAAATGCTATGTATAGCTAGGTAGACACCTTCCCCATATTCTTTATACATCTTAATATTTTCAAACATGCTTTAGTTTACTGCTATCTTCAATCTTATTCTCTTAATGTAAATAAAATCAAATAATTGAGGTATTTGTTTTCAAGGCATAATATAATCTTTAACCTGTATGGTCTAGTTTAAAATTAAGTAAATATCTCTTACCTTTTTATACAAACTGCAAGAATCTACCTCAACACTATTGCAGTCAGTCATCCCATTTGATGTTCCCTGCCTTGTAAGTTGAAACCTAAGAATTTGGAATTTATTTCTAACAAATACAAGCAAAGCAACAGTGGTGTAACGCTGCTGCAAACACCAGTTTCAGCTCTTGTCAGGCACTTCGGGACAGTACGCTGGGACATGCCCAGACATCTGACATAGAAAGATGACATAATAAATACTGTTTTAAACTAGTTTAGTAGTACATTTTTATGCATCAAAATATAATTAATACAACTGATAAAAAGTTAGGAATAATACAACATAATATTTATAGGAGTGTTTTAATATTAATTAACCTAACAATATTATTAAAATATGAAATTATACAGTGTTTTGATGCTAAATATATTAATACTATACTAATGGCTTCATATGAAAATTGCATTTAAAAATGTTCATGGCTAGTTTATGTGCAGATCATGATTCTAAGTGGTGTTGCTGGATCTTGACCTTAACTTGTGAGTTGCTTTCATTGACTGCATTGCACTGATGAAGAAACCATAGCATCAGATACATGAGAACAAGCTCTAAGTAAAAGCCTATATTCCTAATGACTGTAAAATAAGATATCAAGGATGGAGGAAACAATCTCCACCTGCCAGGATCCCTAAGTTTTTCTGAACTTCAGTTCAGATTTTTTTTCTAATCTCTTCTTTTCTAAACCAGGCAGGGCTGTAATTTGATCTGTCTCTAGTTCTGGTGTCCAGATATTATAGTTTCGCTGTAAGATTCCCGAAGATATATATTGGTGGTTACATAACAGGCACACAGTAGAAATCTCGGAAGTGCATGGTTCAGGGTATGCTTGCATGTTCATCTCTGCTACAGTCAAAATCTTTTCTTTTGTTCTTACGGCTAGTGAGATGGACAGTGTGTATGTTGGGGGGGGGGGCAGGTTGGTGACGCCTTTCCCTGATTTCCCCTGCCAGGGCTAGGGCCAGGCTTGCATCTAGCTCAGGAAGATTTATGCATCTTTGCCATCTTCTTCAGATGATAGCCTCACACAGCCCAAGTCTAGGTTCTGCTTATGACAGGAAGATATATGGAGATAATTTGTCATCTCATGTTTCTTTCCATTGTCATTATGGATGAGGATAAAGGCTGCAATTTCAGATCCTTTGAACTAGGATGGGATGAAAACATCTTTCCATCTATGTGTAACTCTTCCTGCTGCAACTGCTGGGAATGCAAATCAGAGTGTTCTCTATGAAGCAAAAATTTGTGATGCAGAACAAAATCACTCATGTGCAGACTCTTTGATTCAACATTTTTACTTTAGTTTACTTAATATAAAAGATTATATTTAAAAATTAATATTTTATGAGCAAATATTTATGCTTTATTACTTTTTATTTATTTTGTCCCTGTGCATGTACCGGTGCATTGTGTGCATGTGTGCATGCATGTGTGCATGTGTGTGTGTGTGCATATCTATATGGGTACACATCTGATAGTACGTGTAGAGAGGTCATAGCAAAASTTTCAGAAGTCAGTTCTCTTTTTCTACCACCTGAGTCCTAGGTCTGAAATTCAGATAGTCAGATGTGGCAGGATATGTCTTCACCAGCTGAGGCATTTTACTCACCCAAGAACAAAGAGTTAGAAGCAATTTAATTGCCTATCTATAAGTTGTTGGTTAAACAAATTATGATCTGTCTTTTCTTATAGAAATATTGCCTAGCTAAAGCAACACAGGATACTCAAAAAGGAAGTCTCATCATACTGCTTATTTGGAATGATCTTAAAGATATTTCAAGTGTAAGAAGTGAAGAAGAGCAGTAAGGTTTGGAGTATAAATATGGTGCCATTAAATCTGCATAATATTTGTAGCATGTTTTTGACATATCTAGACAAATTCTTTGATAGTTTTCTTCCTTGAAGAAGTGGAGCCTAACTCCCTTACCTTTGAATGTAGCCGTATGTACAGTTATCTACTTGTGTGAAGAGTAAAATATGATGAGACTCTAAGATTTTGGGTATCTCTAAGTAGGAGAATGTGGTTGCTTTGAACAGGGTGAGGTATATTTTCAGTTCATTTATTCTCTATGCCTGCTGGATTTTGAACCATGTTAGAGGTATTTTAGACGTAAATTCAAAGCCCATGAGACCTTTGCTTGCCTTAAAGTTTTAGATTTTTGTGGTGATGGGTGACATTTATTAAAAAGAAGAGTTGCTACTAGTCAGTGCCATAGTAGAGCTATGTAGTACATAACAGCTTTCTACAGCTGACTAGGACCTCTAGGCCCCATAGTAGGAAGTACTGGATAATAATCTTGGTAATGTTTCTTTATGTTAGCTAAAGTGAGGAAGCTGGGTTCAGGCAAGCCAAATTAAGTTTTTTAATTCTCTTTGACTTGTACTTTTCTCTTCCAGGAAGATGTGGGTGCCCTTGTGTAAGCTCCATTGCTCACCAATTAAACACGCTTTCCATTCTATAGATGTCCGAGGGTGAGCAATACATTCCTTTATTTTCTGCAGCAACCTTATGAACTGAACAACTTCTGAGTGTTGAAACCACGTGTAGAATACAGAGCAGGGTGGGGGCATGGGAAGGAGACACAGTTGCAATTTGTTCATGCTTAGTCATTAGAACAAGTAAACACAGGGACCTTGGGTTGCATAATTCCTATGAGACAGATTTAATGATCTTCGACCAGGTTATAAGCACACTGAGACTCACCTTTCCACCCATTCATGTGTGTGTGTATGTGTGTGTGTGTGCATGCGTGTGTGTGTGTGTGTGTGTGTGTGTGTGACAGAGAGAGAGAGAGAGAGAGAGAGAGAGAGAGAGAGAGAGAGAGAGAGAGAGATACTGTAGCTTACAGTTTTTTAGCACTGTCTAAATAGGATACTCTGCTTTCCAAAAACTCTTTTATAATAGATAAATAAAACTGTCTTAGGAATCACTTGTTAGCTCATGTAATAAAAAACATACATTTCTAAATCATCCTCCCCTATAAGATATAGGGGAGACAATTCCTGAGACCAGAACTTGCTAACACGTCTAGAGTAAGACCAGATATGTAGAAAGCATTTAAAAGTCATTTTTGAATAGTAGAATAAAGAAATATGTCTAACTTTTAACCATAAAAGAAGAAAATAGTAGCAGGCACAGAGTTTATCCTCATAATCTGATGCTGATTAAAATTGTTGGAATGTAAGCTTTATAAATGCACAATGTTCTTTTCCATTTTTCTTCTGGTAGATGACATACCCAAGAGTCTCAACCATTTCCTCTCCACACACCCCACAGAGGAAGCATGACATTACTTGCCTTTTGCCTTTACTAGCCTGGCTTTCCCAATCCAGGAGACTCTTGCCTAAACCCATAACCTGAATGATTATTCTATTAAATTCCAGGAAGACTTTAACTTTGCAACAAAAAATGTAGGCAGTCAATTCACAAAGAGATTTGAATCTCGCACCACTGTAATCTTCTCCTCACGTTTTCAACCAATTTGAAGTAAAGTGTTACTCAACTCTCACTAGACATCCATCATTTCCCAGTCCTCACAGACCTACAAGTCAAACTTCTAAATCTCAATACATGCCAACGTTGCCTTCTTTATTGGAGACATGATTACACCTTTGTCAAAATAATATCCCTTACCAATGAACTCAAAAAACTTAACCTGATCTTATTAAAAGGTTACGGCATATATATAATAGCATCAGACACTCAAAGGTATATATTCAAAGAATGAGTATAAGCTATGAAGTCATATGTGGTAGGATTTTTAAAGCTCTACTAACCCCAGGTATGATGAAGTCTGGGAACAATGACATGTTACTCTGTAAGTATTAAGATGCTTCTGAAATTGCATATTCACCTTATATTCATGATTTCAAGTTACCTTTTATGGCTTGAAAAAAAATGAATATAAGTCAGTGCTCTAGGAAACAATAGCAATATTTACTGACTCCTTCCCTAAAAACAACAAAGACTTTCCTTCAGATTTTCAAATAAAATAGGTGAGTCTGCTTTTACCAACTCTTTTCCAGGAAAAAAAAAAAGTGGTTTTCTAAACACAAATAACACCTTTTCTATTTTGTATTTTAAGGCACCCACACCACAGAAGGAGCCATGTTATCTGATTTACACAGTCTGGCTTCCAATTGTAATGAAACCCAAGAGTATCCACAGCTAGCCAGAAAAACTCCAAACAGGATGCATTATTTATCGGAGGGTAAAGAAATACAGCTAAAAGGACTTTTTAAATCCAGAATTTAAGTTTGGAAAAGTTCCAGTGTACACTGGAAGTATCTGGAATATCAATATGCCAGACTCCTTCCAGAAAGAGGTTACTGGGACTGAATTATAATTTTCTTATTAACCCATCAAGGTGAAATACTCAGACACGTTTGGTTTTGTGTTTTGTTTGGTTGTTTGGGAAGACTTTGGTTGATTTTATGATTTTCTTGGAGAAGGCACAAAGATGCAGCTGTTGAAATCAGATGTAATTTAAACTTCTGGATTTTGTTTAAGCCACTCAAAGTTGAAATGCAAACTGATATATGTGAGTCATCTCATTTATCCTTTTCTCACAGGAATGAATGTTCTAGTCATAAGAATGCTGCAGAGTGTGAGATATGGGGACAGAGGATACTTGGGGATGAGGGCTGTTTACAAAGCTCCTGAAGATTATATTCTTGGGCAGGTTGAGTAGCATCTGTTGTCACTCCATGACATGCTGCTAGTGAGTGACACTGGTGGGTGCTCTGATTAAGTCTTTTTGAGCCTCTTCCGAAGAGCTAGGCGTGTTCCCAAGAGACAGCATCATGAGGTCCTGGACACTGTTACTGCTGCTCAGCCTCGGGCAACTCTAAATCTCCAAAGATGACTGATGAGCATTTTTAAACTAAGGAGAATTTCAGAATGAAGCCATCTTGCCTGTGCTTGTCCAGAGAATATGGTTTTGACAAGAAATCTCTGACATGGGTTCTGAACTCAGCATACATTTTGACTATTGGTTTGTCCTTGCTGCTAGATATGTCTGTAAATTGTTACAGTTAAATGTCCTCTTTTTCTAATTCTATGTCTACTTGTGTCTGTGAAATAGTAATAATAATAATAATAATAATAATAATAATAATAATAATAATAATACCTATAATCTCTTCTGTCAAGATATTCCTCTTTCTGGCCAAATCTTCAATTTGTTCTTTTCTTCAGAGAAAACTATTTCTTGCTTCTACTTGCCATTCAATAGTACAAATAGTCAACATGTGTTAAATAGGGTCATTTTATATTTGTATAGTGACAATGCCCAATAGCTATTTGCAAGTACAGTTCATAGTTTATTAATTCAGGCAACCTGATGAAGATTTCACAAAGGCTGCTGAATCAACTACCACTAACATGAACTTCAGGCTTAATGGCTACTTTTGTCTCTGAGAAAATTTGCACAAAACATGGGAGATTGCATTCATGTACTTAAAACATTTTCCATGAATTGTTGCTTTATAACCTAGAAAAAAACCACAGAGAAAATGCAAAAGCATTTGGCAAACTTCTCAGCTGCAAACAAAATAAGCCCACGTATCACAGCCACAAAAGAAAACATTAGTGAAGTATTTGCTTTTTTGAGTGGGCTGTTCTGTGGGAAGGATTAAGCAGCCTCAATATATCCTATGGCATTCTTTCGACTGCTATTATCTAAATGTCTCCAGAATTTACAGGACCTAGACAGGCAGAGAATAAAATCCTAGACAGGCAGAGACTAAAATCCTAAACTGATTTCTACAGTTCTCTTAAGAAAAATATTCACCAAAATAGATTGTCCCACTCTTTCAACATCTGTGAAGAGCAAAGGTCACACCACCTTGAAAAGTTGAGTTTAAGCAGAATTGACCAATTAGCTCTTTGCAGGTTTACTTCAGCATCTACAGATAGAAGACAGAATGGAGAGTTGTTTTCTGCCCAGAAGGTAACTTTAGCTGGCTTGGGGTTATAGCAAACATATTTTAAAATGAGAGATTAAGAAAGGCTGAAATAAACCACAGTCTCCGTGGGACATATGGATAGTATATCTGTATTGTTTTTCTTTGAAAGAAATAAAGAATGGAGAGAAGAGAAAGAGAAAGGAGAGAGGGGAGATGACTAGATGTCAAAGAAATCGGGTAATATGTTAGTCCATGACGTTGGCATGGGGAGGAATGCAGACTCAAGGTTAGACAATCAGACAAAGGGCTCTGTGAAAGATGCCAGATAATGTTCTTAGGTTTTAAAATTAATTTACAACTGGAAAACTGTGAATGAGTCAGGTAGACCCTAAAAGATATAGCTAAAAAGATTACTTTGAAGGAAGATGCATATAGAATTACAATTTGATGATCAGGTTTCATAAGGATCAAATTTTTTCTTCTTTTTTTTCAGTTGTAAGGTATTTCAGAGAAGCTGAAAATTAGGAAGAGGATTTTGAAAATCTCTGAGAACTTTTCCTTTCATTTCTTCTCATCTTTATTACAGTCTTCTCTTTTTTTTAATGTCTTGCTAACTGAGGCTAGCCTCCAATTTGTGATTCTCCCACTGTCCTGTGAGCGTTATGACTGTAGACATGTTCTGTCTATTGTGCTGTGTTTTTGGAATTTTTACTTTTGAAACTTCACCCTCTAATAAAAATCCTGAGTAAAAATATTCCATTCAGTATTTTCACTATGTCATTAAAATGTTGTGACCTTGAGCCATGACATATAACATTCTTGGGTACTTTTCAATCACCACGACATTGTGCCTCCATCGCTGATCCTTTGCCACTTATTGAGTAGGACGATCCATGCTTCCCTGAAGTAGACCAGACACACATCATCCAAGAGCTCTATGAATCCATTGTAACCTTCTGCTACCTATAGGCCTCTAGCTTCTGTCTCAAAGAGCAAACTACATTTTAGGTTAAGCGTGGGGATGAGTGTCCCACTGAGGAGCTTATGATTTAGGAAGCCTCAGGCAGGAAGATCCTGTTTTCTCAAAAAAGGATGAAAAACTCAATAGATCTTTTGTTCAGTTAGATTATAGCTGTCAATCTATCCTACTGAAATTAAATATGGCAAAACTTCAAATGTGTTTAGTAATTTGAAAAATAAATCCATATATATCACATTTCTTTAAAAATAGTTTTCAAGAAAATGGAAACTAAGAATCTAGTAGGAATGCTAAGGAAATTTACTCATTTTTCTTTTGTGTCTGGCTCAACAGATATTGTGGATTCAGGATCGGACTCTACACTGTTCCTCGTGCTACTACTAGCAGCCTGGGAAAACCCAACTATAAACTTAGCAAATAATGAGAATAAAAAAGAAACAAGCTTTTTAGTATCATCTCAAGACATGTTTGTCCCTATCCAATGTCTGAAGAAGTTTAATCCCTCACTTTGTAGCAGTTGTTCTATATGGTGCAATATTCAGCATAAATATTAAAATTTAACATTTAATTATATAACATTGTATAGTTACACTTATTTTGAAAAAAACTCTCAGAATTCTTTAATGACTAAGTGATTACTTAGATGACTTCATTATTTAGAATATTAATATAATAATATAGCAACAATTAATAGTCAGTGTACAGACTCCTTTATATCAAGAACAATTCTGTGCTAAGAGTTTTACTGATGTCATCTCATTTCATCCTTAGTATAAGATGCACTTGTGCCAGTGGTGTTACTGTAAGAGCCAAGATGCAGACTTGGACAGCCTAGGACCCTTGTCTAAGCTTTGGTGGACCCAGGGCCTTGCTTTCCAGCTTAGGACCTGACTCTAGATTCTAGGATATCCTAATCCATACCCTGGTTATCTTTTCAGATGAAGCCACTCACCAGTGAAATACTCATCTTTTATATTACCCACCAAACTCATGGCCATATTCTTTCTGCACTGGGGAGTTGGGCATATGAGGCTGCATCGTGGTCTCTGGCAGGACCGACTGACTATGTTCTGTACTTCTCTTCACCACTGGTCTTTAGTGTAGGAAATAAATAATTTAGGGATGTTCAAGGCAACCCAGAGCAAAGGGACCATAGCAGCAGAGCATCTACTTCCTATTTTATCTTTTTACAATAAGAATGAAGCAACCAATGTCTTCACTTGGGACTTAGGAAGTACCTGGAAGGGAGGGAATAATGTTCTTAAAGAGAGCTGTTGTATTCATCACACAGATGAAATTCAGTCAAGGGATGAAATATTTTTTAAAAAGTAATAGTTATAATTGAATAATGGAAAAAACTTTAAAATTTGTCTTAAAGCAAATGAGCAAATACCATAAAAATTACTTTTGTTTGTTTGTGTTGTTYTATTTTTCTGAGATAGGGTCTCACTATGTGGCTCTTGCTGTTCTGCAACTCACTATGTGTAAACCAGGCTGGTCTCAAACTAACAGAGATATGCCTATCTTTACTTCCTGCATGCTAGGATTAAACATATGACCACTATACCTGTCATCACATAGAACAAAACTCTTCTTTAAAAAAATATATATATACATATATATATTTCTATACATATGAGTGATCTGTCTTCACACATTACAGAAGAGGACATCAGATTGTATTATAGATGGTTGTGAGCCACCATGTGTTTGCTGGGAATTAAACTCAGGACCTCTGGAAGAGCAGAGAGTACTCTTCATTGCTGAGCCATCTCTCAGCCCCAGAACAAAATTCTTAATTTTCCTTGACTATTAGTTTTCTTTTTCGAATCAACAAAACCATAGGATATATTTGAAGTGAATTTTCTTCATCCTGGAAATAAAGTTTCTCAAAATATTTAAATTATTGTAAGAATATATGGACCATGGGTTTTTACCCACCATTGTGAATAATGAGTCTCAGGAAGTGAATATTGTACAAGTGAAAATGTGATGCCACCATAGCCCTAAAGAAATGATGAATCAATGTGGAATTTGTTTTTAAGATGTTCCATCGAAGTTGCTAGTTTTGGTGTATAACAGTTCATTTCACAATGTAGTTACTCACTTTTGGTGTTTCAGTTAGGAGTGGCCCACATGGGCATAGAGGTCCTCAAGGATTACAGTGGAGCTGGAAATTTCTATGGCTTAGTGATGCCGTAGCTACCATAAAAGCCCGATGCATTATTCATGGGTTTCTCATGACGCTGATCATAACTAATGTCCTGAGCTAACAGCCRAGCAGGAGCAGAGARCATGTAATTGCTTATAGGCCATAATACTTAATAATGATGATAAATGATGGTGTTATTTGCTTACTTATTTCTGTATCTATACCATCAATCTTTATTTTAGAGCATATTCATTCTAATYCTAAAAAATATCTACTATAAAACTGCTCTGTGAAACTGGCAGCAATTTCATGTACTTCATGTTTTTACTATATCAAAAGCATGTTTTTACTATATCAAATGATGTGTCTTTACTGTCTAGGTTTCCATAAATATATTCTATTTTATTTACAAAATAATGATAGTCCTTTCTGTTGTATTTAAGAACATATCAAGTCATTAAGTGATAACATATTCAACACTGTTCCATCTATAGAAGGGTTTGACTTTATTTTAAGTGCTTTGAAGAATCCACTGTTTGATAAAATTTTATCTATTTTTTACCCTCAAGCCCCTGACTTTTCCAATACCATATTGTATGATCATCATTTTCAAATGTATTGTTTCTAAGTATAATAATCACCTGCTACTGCATTTCTCATCTTCTACTTCTTCATTGAGAACTGAGTTTCCTATAGGAAACATTCTTCTATAATATTCACTCTTAAGGCCCAGAGGCAATTACATTATTTATTTTCCAGTCAAGTGCAATATTCCATTGGTGTTCTCACATAACTCACTGAAGCTCAAAAAGATCAAATTCTCCACTTTTTGGATTTAGAAAATATTGAACTATAGCTACTACATGCACCTTGACTTTGAAAGTAAAACAGTGGAATTACAGCCCAACCAAGCAATACCATCCCTATATAGCTGCTTTATTGTTTGTTGTTACCTAAGAACAACAATATTCATAAGRCTTCAGTCCATGAATAGCATCAATCTGATGAATGCTAAGTTCTTTACAAAGGAAGGCTATTCTCCTCTGAGGTCTTCAYCTTTACTCCCAACAGAGACTATTATTTAATTCTCAATGTTTCAGCATATCAGACCTTTAAACTTAATTGCTATCTTATGGAGGAAGCTGTGTCTTATCACTTACAAGAACAGTAACATAAAATGGTAACATTCCCCTTTATTTAAGGAAAATGAAAGTTTAATGGGAATATATTGTAAAACTAGCCTGATTTGCAAACATCAAGACATTTACAGAAAAATATAAATTAAAATGATTAATATTGTATATATATATTAATTAATGCTAAAAATGAATACAGTGGCAATTATTCTTTAACCAGATTCTACACAAATATCCACACAGAGACCTTTTAATATTTCAAAGCCTTAACCCTTAGCTGGGCAGTCTCAACTAGCTCATCTAAGCTAARCCAACCAACTAGTCCCATTCAGCCACTTTGCTAGCTATACCTGCCATGCCTCTGACCACATCCAACTCTTCCCATGTCTCCTAGCAACAGGGTTTTGTCCATCTACTTCTCAGCATTCTTTTCTTCCTTCCAGGAAGTACCACCTTCTACTGACTGCCCACTTAATTGACCATCAAATTTTTACTAAAGCCAAATCATAGAAGCCTTAGGTAGGTGAGAAAGGAGAGAGACACAATCTCACACAGTGTATTCCAACAGAAAAAGCATAGGAACAGAAAAATCAAGAATAGAGGATTTTGTTGTTGTTGTTATTTGGTGTGTGTGTGTGTGTGTGTGTGTGTGTGTGTGTGTGTTCAGAAACTCAGTATTCTAAAATTCTCAGCATGCCTTA